>MU400639.1:0-111394 GCA_022578965.1 Xylaria sp. FL1777 | reverse complement strand
AAATATTATATTTTTAAAAAAATAAAAGCTTAAAAATTAAAGTTATACTTAAGAACTTTATAAATATATAGCTATAATAAGCTTATAACTTAAAAGAATTAGCATAACTATAAAAACATAAAAAATTAAAAAATAACAAGCTAATATATAAACATAAGGTTTATTTACTAAAATTTTTATAAAACAAGTTTATTAAGAAATTTTATAAACACTTATTATATAAACACTAAAAAGCAATAAAAATAGTTTAACAATTATAAAAAAAGTACAATTTTCTAAAACTATAAAACATAGTTAAATTTATTATAAAAAAGTACAACATTTATAATAAAACTAAAGTAGCTTAATATAAGCTTTATAAACTGCTATAACTTATATAAATACTTAAATAAACATAGCACACTATTACTTAAGATTTTATTATAGCATTACTTTTATTAATTAATTTAGTTATAAAAGTACAATACAATAAAATATAAGTTATTATTAATAAATTTACTAAGTATGCTTACTTTTTATTGTTTAAAAAAAATATAATAGCTAAATAACTTATATATGCCTTTATATGCTAATATTTAAATAAGCATAAACTAGCAAAAAAAATTATTTTAAACTAAAATAAATTGTTTACTTTTAAGTTTAAAACTAGTTTTTTTAAACTTATTAATATTAAACTAAAGTTTTTAATTGCTTACTATTTATAAACAAATAAACAAACAAAAAAACTAAACTAAATACTAAAACAATATTTATAAAGTTATATTAACTATTAATAAAACAATTAAGTAAAACTATTATTAATAGTATAAATTTTATATAATATATTAATAAACAAAAATATAAATATATTTTTGCATAAAGCTGTTTATAAACAGTAAACAACTACTAAAAAACAAAAAAAAACATTAATAAAAGCACCTGTTATTTTAACTATAGTATTTTAAGCAAAAACTATTGCAATAAAAATTAAAACGTTATAAGCTAAACTACAATTATGCTTTTAATTTTTATAACAATAAATATTAATATATTATAATAAGAAACAAACTAAAAAATTAACCTTTAAAAAAGAAAACAAAGTTTATTTGCTATAATAAAAATAAAACGCAAACATTAATATTCCTTAAATTAAAACAAAATAATTAAGCAATAAATTAAAATTTAAAAAACTTAGTTTTTTTAAAATTAAAGAAATTATTTTACTTATTAACTATAAACTATTATTACTAAAAAATATATAAATTTATTTTATTTTTTATATTTCTTTATTAAAACTAGCATTTATTAAAACATTTATTAAAACATAACTAAAGATAAAAATAAATTAAAACGTTTATAAAATTAAAAATATACTAGATTTTTGTTAAAACAACAATAATTTAAAGTATTTTATTAAATAAAAAGAATACTTATATACTAATAATATTTAAAAACTTAAAAAATACTTAAAAACTACTAAAGTAGTTATAAATTAGTTTTATTGCTAATATTTTAACTGCTTAAAACTAAAAAAAAAAAGTTAACCTTAAAGAAAACGCTTAAGAAATTTTAATTAAATTTAAATAAAGCAGCTTGCGTTACTTTAGCTTGCTTTTTTTGTTATTTTTGCTTTTTTGCTAGCGCTTTTTATTTCTTTTTAATATGCTTTATTTTATTTAGTTTATTTAAAAACTAAAGCTTTTACTAAACTATTTTAATACTTTTTGTTTTTAAAAAACGTTTTTGTATATAAAGCTAAGCTAACTTGCTTAAAACAAAGTTAAAGCTATTTTAAGCTCATTTTAATTTTTTTTAAACTAAAAGTAACTGTTGCTTTGTTTGCTTTTTTTTTTCTTTAAAATAACAGTGTTCGGAAATTATATTATTAATTAAGTTAATTAAAACTCTTAATTTGTTGCAAAAGTAATTAACGCGTACATATTTAAAACAATAAAACATATTATTTGTTATTTTATATATTAATAATTAATTAAAGCAATAAAAACAAAGCATAACTTTATAACTAGTAAAATTAATAAAAAAAGCAAAAACAAGTTTTTGCTTTGTTTTAAATAAGTAGTTAGTTTTTTTAATGCGCTTTAATATTATAACATATAGAAAAAAAGAAAAAATATTTACGGAAAATTATTAAAATAACAATTTTAGAAAAAAGGAAATAATATTACAAAATTAGCACAAAAGTAGCTTTTAAAGCAGCTTAATGCTTTTATATATACTATGCACTTTTTCTTTTGTTAGCTAAAGCTAAAATTACGTAATAACTTATTTAGCTTATTAAGCTTACAATAATTTAAAGCTTACTAAGCTTACAATAATTTAAGGCTTACTAAGCTTATAGTAATTTAGTGCTTACTAAACTTGCAGTAATTTAAAAAAAGTTACTACTTTTTTTATTTTTTTTTTGTTTATATAATTATGCACTTTTTGTATTTAGTTATTTACTTAGTTTTAGTTTTTTAGCTATTAATTTTTTATAACTGCTAAGCACTAATATATTTATTACTTTTAATCCCTTAAGATCTTTATTAATGCATAGTAGTAAAAATACCCTAAAAACCTTCTTAACGGACCACCGTTAAAGATCTTATTATTACTTACAAATTAAGACCCTAAAGGCAAACCTATTATATTAATGTATAACAGGTCCATTATATTAATTTAATAACTATACGCTTGCTTTAATAAACTATAAAGCTTAATATTAAGTAGCTAAATTAAATGTAATAAATAAAAAAGCAAAGCAATAATTATAATGTTTTATTTTTTGCAATATTTTTTAAACTTAGCTAATATATAACTTTTATGCTAATTTAGCACTAATAATTAATATACGCTTATTTATAACAGCTAAATATATTTTTCGAAGTGTTTTACTTATTTTAATTTTATATTATTGTTTATTTATTTATTAAAACTAGTATTAAGTACTTAATTCGTTAAAAAATTAATGTTTTTGTACTAATACTAAAAATAAAAAGCGCTTTAAAAAATAATATACAAAAAAATAAATAAACTATATAAATTAATAAAATAAATTACTGTTAACTATTTTTTATTATTAAGCTGCACTACTTTATGTTTTTTATACTAATTAGTACGTATAATAATTATATATGCGCAAATTTAGCCCATTATAAACCTAGTTTTATTAAAATTTCAAACATCTTTATTTTAAATGCCGTATTGTAATTTTATATGCATATAACGCTTAAACTACAAGCTAATAATCTTTAAATTTTTATACAATGCTTTTTAATAATTATAAGCACGCATAAACCACGTTTTAAACTTTTTATAATAATTAACAAAGTTATAAGCCTAATGCTTACTAACTAAAGGTTTACTACGTAAATTATATAGCAGATTTACTATATTTTTTATATTATTATAAACAAAAAAATATCCTTAATTATTTAAATCAAAAATATATTTAAAAAAAACTTTTTTTTTAATTAAATTAAGTTTATGCTTATTAGCACGAGTTTTGTTTTTAAAAGTACGTTCGTTTATTTTAGCTTATAATATAATACGTAAAATATTGTAAATTTTAAAAGCACATTAAACGCTAATTTTTTTAGATGCTTAAATAGCTTAAAAAGCTAATTATATTTTAGCTTTTTTAAAATCGTTAAACATATTATTGTTAAAAAATTATTACGCAACAAAAAAGTAATAAACGCGTTTTAATAAAAAGTGGCCTGCTTAATTAAGTAGTTTGCTTAATAATAAACCACATTAATAAGTTTAAATTTAAATTTATAGCTTAAAATAACAAATATAAAAGTTAAAAGTTTTATTAGCTAAAAATAAAAAGCTTATAAAATTAAATATAGGTTTATTTATTAATACTTAGTTAATTATATAATTTTAATATAATTAAAAGTACTTATAAACTAAAAAAACTAACATATTAACTAAATTTATAATTAAATAATTATATTAATAAATTTATTAAAGTTATAAATTAATTAAGTCTTTTAAAGTTTTTATATTAAATAAATAAGTATTGCAGCATATATAATGCAAGAAATATTAAAGTTTTACTAGTGTGCTATACTAACTTTATACTAAATAGGTATAAAACTTACGCTAGGGTAGTTAGGATAAGGTTAGCCACTGATGGCCAGTGCTTAATTGCCAAGCAATCTTGGCAACGGTTGCCATTCAGTCTTTTTAGGGTAAATACGGTACACTAGGTAGGTACACTAGGTACACTACCACACAGGCCAGGCCGTGTAAGGAGTGCTAGCCGGCCAATCGTAGCACCGGAAGATCAGTATCACTTTCCAAGTTACGAATAAACCTACCTAATTTAGGCTAGACCTAGAACATGTATGTATTTCTATTGAACCTAACCTCCCCTTGTGTATGGAAGTAATAATAACGTCAATGACATTTTAGAATGGTGTTATTAGTTAAGCCGGTCCATGGAGGGCTCTGGTCAACAAACCAACTTAGGTATATTGTTCTTTAACCTTGGGGTACCTCGTACATATGTTTTACCAACCTGTTCCGAAATGGGCATAAGTCAAAATAAATTTGTTACACCATAGCACTTCTTAAGAAGTTGCTCACAAGCTTAATAATTTGCGTCTTATAACAACAATACTAGCATATACGCGACTTTGTTGTTTACTTAGTAAGCCTTATACGTCGTTCTGTTGTTTAAATATTTCGCTTTATTGCTATCATGGAGGCTAGTTTAAGACGTAAACTTCTTGAAATTGAACACCAACTTCAAGGAAGACGTCGGCGCGAAGCAGCGGAAGAATCCGCCAAAGCATCACAGCCGCAAACACTCCAACCATACCTCGAGGCTTGCCACAGCAAGAAAGTGTATGGAATCAACTTTCAAATGGCGATTCCTTCTCATTAATAGTGACGATGGGCTCCGGCATGTCGAGCGCGATACTGTTGAGAACGCGATCCGCAAGCTTTTCGACGAAGTATACAAAGACTCGGCCCTGAGGTCTAGCCTAGGTCTTCGAGGCAACATTACCTTCGAAAGCTATATAAACCCTGGTAACGCCGACAACAGTATTGTAATATCAGCGACTCTAAAGGTAACTCGGAGCAGAGCTAGAGCGGAAGGGTAACCGTGCAAACGAGTTTTGCATATATAAGGATGTACAAGGGCAGAATGTGCCCGTTGTCGCTATTAAGTACAAACCCCCGCACAAGCTAAGCAAGGAGGAGATCCGGACCTGTCTACAGTCGGAAATCTATCTGGAGCGTGATGTAATCAACGTAAAAGGAAGGGGTTCGAGTCTGAGTCAAAGTGGCTCGCCACGGCTGTGGTAACGCAGCTATTCTTTATATGATCGGCAAAGGTGTTAAATACGGATATATCTGCCATACGTTAGGCTACTTAGTAATCCATAGAGAATTATTGGCGCAGGTTATCTGCTGTTAGAGCATCAAATCACCTAGTGGCATAGCAGCAAAGACAGAGGCGCTTAGAACGACGGCACTATTAGTAGTTCTTCTTTTGCCGAAGAAAGGGTTCGGAGCAGGCACAGACCTAGTATATGGTGATGGCGATCTGCAGATTCAGGATAACCCGGGGTGCTAGTCGCCACTGGGGCTGGGTCGCCCGGAGGAGGATTCATGGTCATTTCTAAGCATATCAAGTTCCTCCGAGATCCATTCCGTGCCGATGTAGTGGACTAGGAACACGGAACATCGGATAGGAGATGACATGGTGATACTAGCGCCACTGCCTGTACGGGCCGGACGCAAATGGTTGTCTGCGTCACCTGCGTTCGGACCTTTGGGGTCTTGTTATCCCGGAGAATAGCTGGTAGACATAATCGCTACAGCCGTCTGGGTTTTGCGTATGATCGGCTCAATAGACAGTCCGGTCG
This sequence comes from Xylaria sp. FL1777, assembly GCA_022578965.1. Taxonomy (NCBI): domain Eukaryota; kingdom Fungi; phylum Ascomycota; class Sordariomycetes; order Xylariales; family Xylariaceae; genus Xylaria; species Xylaria sp. FL1777. Next base: position 105,530 of record MU400639.1, on the reverse strand, counting down.
TGAAGGTGATCTGGGGTCCGCCACCGCTTCCGCCACGGCCGCCGCATCCGGTGATAGGGTACAAAAGTCGTTCAGCCGGAGCTCGGAAAGCACTGTTCCGCTGCTTTCTCGAGAAAGGTGGTCTCTGCGGTTGCTGATGCGACACAGCCATAGTTGACCGGGGGGTCACAGTTCGCTGTTTCGTCTGTGAGTCTCCGGCACATGTCGTTCGGAGCCTCGGCCCCGGGGAAAGCCCAAGAGATAGATGGAAATATAATCAAGGTGCCAGAGGCCTAGAGTGATGCGCTATTTTGCAAGGCGATTAAGACAGTTATATGCAGGAGAATTAAAGGCTTCGAATCATGCTTCGATTAATTAATAATCTTCTATGAGCAACACAGTCCGTATATCTCGTCAAGGGCCTTCCTTACGTTTTATTAGTAATTTTAATATTAGGAGTCCGATAATCTGTTTTAGTTTCACGGAGGCTGAATAGCGTCACTGCGGCCTCTTCGGATTAGCACCGAGATCTCTATTCTCTTTTCGGCCTGTATTGGAGTGTCTCTTTGCGACTCCGGTGCCTACGAGTTAACTACATTCCTTTCGATACTCATGCTACTAGTAATACACCGTATACCGCTGCCGTATAAAAAAGAAACTCCAAAAATTGAGAAGGTGTGAAAGAATTTTTATGCATCTTGTATGTAGGGACTCCGCCAGCACTATGCCCCTTGAAGCCGGAACAGCAAACTAAGCATTTTACAAATTTTTCGTAGCTCTAGTCTCTAGTTACGCTTGCTATTTTTAATCTTAGACCTAGCTTAACTGGCCCTCTGTGGCTATTCTCACGGAATTCTGCGAAGCCTGACTTTAGGCACTTGATTTTCTTAGAATGGCGAATGCATTGGCTTCTATATAAAAGAGTTAGTGGGTGCTAACATGTGAATGATAGCTAGGCAACTAGGCGGGTGACGTTTATTTTTCTTGGAAATGTGATTTAAAAGACTTTTTCGTGTCATATCATACAGCCTTTCATTGGTACTCAATCTTATAAGAATAGTACATGAATGTGGTATTGATCTAGAGACATGGTCTCAAAGATGGAGCTTATTGCTAGATGGTGACTATAGCAACGCCCTAGAATTACACCATCAAATATTTCCAGTATCAACTGGACCGGAATCAAATTCGAGTTGCTTCCGGATGGGTTCAAAGCGGCCCATGTTATCTCCCCCAAATTTTGTCAAGAGCCATTTCTGATAATGTTCCTTTCCCTGACAGTGAGTATACCACTGACTAGGGGCCCAGCCACACCAGCTACTCATCTCCTCACCAGACCAGAAACGTTCCGCCGGGTTGATAGGAAGATTTAAACTTTCACTTGGAAAGGGTCCATACTTAGTGTGTTGGTGCACAACTGCCCGGTTATAATCTATCAGCACCACTCTAGGTACAGATCGTGGTGGAATGGTTTCCTGGGGACTTGGGACAAGCATAACGTTCATTGGCCTTCGGTCTTCCTGAGAAACCCCTGAATGTAGTTGTTTTGTAGTGCCCTCCAAGATTTCGGCTAATACGTTGAGACGATATGTTTCATCGTACTGAAAAGCATCGGGTGTAGATTTGAAACTTTTGAGCGTGAATAAGTTTCCAATGGGTGACCCAGGGATATGCTCAATCAAAACCAGCCGAATTGACCGCTTATGCTCTTTGCCTTGTCGGGTTAGGGCCAACTTAAAAGTCCAAGAACCGTAATATTCTGGTGCAAAGCCAGGCCTTTGCCGAGTTTTGGTGGCTTGGAGATGCCTATACGCAGCTGCCTCACGGCTGTAGTCCATATCAGCCGCCCTAACAACGTCGTACAAACGCTCCGAAAAAGGGTGATAAGGAGAATAATATAACGAGTCGTAAATTTTAGCAACCACCGTAGATGACTCCTTCTGTCCACGAAGAAGAACTTGACAGACCACGAGTTGAGCACCTCGATCTTGACCAGTACGTATTGTCTTCGTTATAGTGAGCACAGCAGTTCGCGGGGAGGTGTTAGAAGACCACTGCGTATCTAGAGGAGGGTTTTCTAATACTTGTTGGGTTTGAGGCGTGGATTTCAGCCACTCGGCTGACCACACAGGGCGCGAACTAGGCGGATAGCCTCCCGGTCCTCCTCCCGGGCCAAACGGGGGAGGGGGCTCGTGCTCCATGACCTGCATGATAAAGCCCGGCACATACGGGCAACGTGGCCGATCGGGATCCGGAGGTGCTTTTTGATACATGGCTAACAATTGAAGACAGCAGCGGCCGGCCTTCCGCCCGCACGATCGAAACAGAAGGAGTGTATGTAGTCAAAGGTATTGCCAAGACTGGCGTATACGCTTTCTAGGATCAATCAGCTAGTGCGAGACAGGAGGCGCTGGGTAGGCTCATGAGGGTGGCTGGCCCAACAGCCGCCAGGTGGTGACAACCATACCTGTGATTGTACGATGCCTACTGGCTTGAACGGCCTCGAAGGAACACTGATTGGTGACGGAATGAACGAGAGAGAGTGTGTGTGTGTGACTGATTTGGCGGGTTAGGGAAGAAAAGATTGCGATCAAGATTGAATTTGGATTCGACCTTGTTCGCTACGGATGCTTTGGACAAGACCTTTGGACAAGACACCCGGCCAGATCAGAGTGATGGCAAGCAATTTAAATACCTAATGCTTATACCTCTCGTCTAGGTAGGTACATACATAGCTAGGTACATAAAATGGGGAGGCCAGAGTACTAGGTACTTACCTATATGTAGGTACCTAGATATTTATGCTAGTGTGACCCAACAGTACCCTTAGGTACCTACTGTAGGTACCTAGGCACACTAGATAGGCGGACAAGCTATAACGGGTAGTGCCTACCTAGTAGGTACCTAGGTACCTAGCTACACGTCAATTATCTTGTTTCTTCTACACATCCAATCTCCCACACTCTAGACTAGATCATCATGCATCTATTCCCATATGCGCGCGGTTAGAGAATTGGCTGGTTTGCTTAGCAACTAGCCAACGAATGCAGGTCTTGAACTTGGAACCAACACCATGCACCATTGGGTCCACGAGAGAACCTTACGGAACTTAGTGATGGGCGCCTACAGCCTTACAGCCTTACAGCTTTCCTGTTCGTGACCAGCTGGAACTAGTACGTGTTAGGAGCCTTTGCATAGCACGGGCAAGACTAACAAGGGGAAGGCAGGGGCCGGAACCGCGGAGCCTCTCGACACTGATGGAGAGCCCTGCGAGAAGAAAGAGGGCAGCCAGCCCGGGCTTGGAGGATCAGGTCGCAGTAACCATGAGTATTAGAATGTTGGACCCACGAAGGTACGGTTTTGAGGAAGTCGTACCGATCCCACTGCATGACCATTACTACACTGATATACATAGAGTTTACTACGCTAGAGACGCGGCATGTCGGCGCTCTTCACCAACGTTAAACAGAACGACAACAACGCCAAGTTTCATTCACCTATCTCAGGTCTTGCTCCATGTCCTGCGAGATAATGACCCAGCCCCGACCAACAGTCGATATTAGTCCGCCGAGCTCCCCTTCAACCAACATTGAGGCGAGAGTAGTTAACCGCTGACCTAATTTAGGGAAGGGGTGGTGAGGTTTTAATAACTAACATGCGCGAACCTGACCAGCATCAAACGAAACCAACTGGACCAACCAATATGGTTGAGATAATTATCTCAGCCGCTGCCAACGATATGATAGAGCCTCTCTAGCGTCTAGGGTTGGTAGTAGAACTGCAACCTTGGCATGTTAGTTAGCTCAGAGCGCGTATTCTTTGAGGTTCAGAGGTATGTGTGATAATAGGCATCTGAGCAGGTTAAATAATCGCCTCGGCTGTCACTTCAACCCATAGAATGAAGCTCAAAACACTCGGGGTTTATCCTACATTTTTGGTCCTATTTTTCCTAACACAATAACCCTCAATTGTCCAACATCGATAAAATGGCTACCTCCTCCACTCAGGGGAATACCCTCGTCACAATTATAGAATCGTTCAACTATCCTTTGCCATCAATTCAAAACGGAAACTCCATTGACGAGGATCCTGACACTCACCTGTCTGGGAGTAAGGCAGCGCAGACGGACCCTCCCGTATTTTGTGCCCCGTTAGAGAAAGAGTGCTGGGTAAAGCTTGGGCATAAGACCCTCCAAAGTATTCGCCTGCCGACAGAGTACTTGTCTTTGCCAGAGAAAGCAATGGTGCACATGAGCGAGGCAGACGTAATTCGTTCTGCGGCGATCTACCTCTTGCACCCCATCAACCAAGTCTTGTATACAATCTCTCCTAGCACCACATGTCTAGCGGAGCGTGCTTCAAAGAACGTCCGCAGTGACATATGCTTTATCCGCGGCGGCACCCAAGGCCGTATTTTCGCTCTTGTTGAATTCAAGAGAAGGGGCGTCATCCGGCCCAACGAATTTAGGCGTGCCTCTCGCCAGCTTACACAAGACCCTAACACTCAGAGGGCCCAAATCAATCAGTGTGTCCAAGCTGCTATGAACGAAGATCAAAAAACCTTCTTTACAGGAAATTCTTTCAAGTTGATAAAACAGGCTGCTGCCTATGCGATAGACAGCGGAACTAGATATGTCGCCCTATTCAACTGGGATTATTTGGTTTTAATCCACTTTGGTGGAATCAATCCTGGGTTGGTGGTCGAGGTGCTAGAAGCCCAGGGCGTTGGCCCCTATTGTGATATTACCATGATTCCAAACAGCCCACGATCAGCTGATATACGACCAGCGTTACTTGGATTCTTGGTGAGGGCATATCAGGATACACCGTGACGTGGAGTGAAAGCACCTTGTGGCCGCCAGAATCTATTCGATAATCGAGGAGGATAATCAAATTTTCCTTTTAGATAGCTGTTAAAATAATACGCTCTCTAATTAAACTACACTCCCTAGTTACAAGGTGGCTGGTGCCTGTCTCTAGTCAAATTGGTATTTATTCTAAAGCGGTTAACGGACATGTTGCTCTTAATACTTCTGATTTTAACTTTTGTTACTTGTTACTCACCCAATACGGTCAGGATGCAAGGCGACCCAGCATAGCCCAGCTCGCCAAAGCGACGAGGACGAGCACGACGAGAGCGCTCTACCTTCCCCTTCTCCGAATCATCCCGGTCGCCTCACCAGAGCATCACTTAAATCATCGAGAGCTCGAGCGGTAGAGAAGGGGCAAGCCCACGAAACTAGCAGAGGTCCCAAGCAGGGAAACAGAAGATACAATATCAACATTTCTATACTCAAGAGTGTCTTCTAGGACTGATTCACAGTGGACCGATAAACAAAATATGAAAAAGGGAAAGAACAGTTTTGGTAGTGTTTGTAGACAGTGAAGCATCTAAAAAGTTTATCTGTAACACGAATTTCCCTACTACAATGGCTACTAGCCGACGATAGATCTTAAGTTTCTAAGGCTATCAACCTTAATATTTACTATAATTATTTAAAATTTCGAGCGTTCATATATTTAAATAGTTTATTGAATTTAAACGTTTGATAAACGCTTGATAAACGCAACGCTAGAAGGCTGTATGACCTACCCACTCATACAAGCCCATATAGCCAAAAGGAAGTCGCGATACCTTTGTTCACTTTTATTTCAATTCAAATTATATGGCAATTTCTAGTTTCAATAGGATAGCTAATTCAGTAGGTAACAAGTACTATAATTTTCAATACAGCCAAACATAGCTAGTAGCTAATATAGTAGGTGAGCCTATGCTTACTAATAAATAAACCTTATAGAAGTAGGTATATAGGAGGTACATAGTATGCCCTTTTTCTTATTATCTTAAAGCAGAAACTTTTTTGTTAGTCTTGTAAGTTTGCTTGTCTTTTATTAAATGTACTGGTATGGTAGGTACTTAAGTAGGTATTTACATACACAGGCCGCAAGCACAGACATCATCACTAAATGCGTTATATGAATAAACTTAAGTGGGGCCTTCAAGACTGGATGTAATGGATAAGTGCCTGCATTCAAGGCCTGCTTAGATTAAGTACCTAGGTACCTAGGTACCCTGGTTACCTGAGCCTTGTCATGCTAGAAGCGACCACGTCGCAGCACCGTTTCTTTAAACGTTGACTTAAACATTCCGCACAAACGCTGACGAGAGTGCCGCGCATAACGCTGTACCGACATTCGCAATAGTTCTGTGCAAGGCGAGGAATATTGGTCTCTAAGCTGCAGTAACCATCAAGAGTCATGGCAGACCAGCTGCTCGAGCAGGTCCGAGATGTCGTGGATGGCCAGATCGTGCGTCCTTCTACTACTTAGCTGAATTATTGCCGTGAACTGGAGCTAACTTGCTGTCATTCCCAGGACTTCGAAGGCCAAAAACTGGCTGAGATCTTGGCAACCGTCCTCCTCTCTATTGTTGGGGTACGTGCCATTCTAGCCCACCTTGCAGATGCCCTCCGAGACAAGACCCTCAGTGTATCAGAGTAATATCAAAGTAATACCAATATTAACGACATCAACAGGCCATCTCATTCCTCGTCGGCTTCATCCTCCAAGATATCGCCTTAGCCCTCAAGATTGGCCTAGGCGGCACGGCGCTGACCTTCCTCGTTGTTGTCCCTCCATGGCCCTTCTTCAACAAACACCCTGTGAAGTGGCTTCCCGTCGGTGGATCACCAATATCAAGCAGTCATCAAAATATAGTCATAAGCGAGAAGATGGTGCTGGAACGATAATTCCTTTTCCTCTGGAGATCTATGCTGTCAAATCAGATGGTGAGGCTCTTGTGGATATAGTACACAGCGAATATACTTCGATGTTCTAAGTGCGAGTGTGCCTGACCATCAGGCCCAAAACCCGTGCCACCAGAACATGTCTTCATTCATGATAGGAATCGTAGACCGTAGGACCCCAGAATCTATGGTGTCGCGCATTCGTAACCACAAACCCCAACACTAGATCCTTCTTCTCACCAGCAAGCAGAACCGGTGTTTATCGTCCATACTTCTGGAACTCCCAATCCCTGTTATCCAGCGGGCAGACATGGCGAGCCTTCAACCATCTCGAGATGCAGTGGAAATGGAACGCGTGCTACAAGTAGTTAGCCGAGTGAGCTTCGTTCACATGTCAACGATGATCTAGCTTACATTGCATATACCCCAAGCCACAGTGCACTCTTCACTAGTAGCAGATGCCTGGTTGGCTTGACATTCGATGCACAGGTCCATGATGTGGTTCCGGCAGATGGCACAGTTATCAACAACGATATCCCAGGCCCAGAGTGCAACGGCATTCCACTAATGCTTGAGTGTCAGCAAAAAAGAGACCTCCCAAGGTTGTAACCTAATGTAGTTCTTACCTTTTTCACCTCGAATCTCTTCTTCCCATCGTTCTTCGTATCGGCGTCACCACCCTTCCGCTTGGGGGCAGCAACAGCATTGCTAGGGGCATCCGTCATATCGACGTCGGCCATCGTGATGAACTGTATTGTATGGTGTCGTGGGAGTCAGGGGAGGCGTATCAAGGGATTGAACTGTCGGATGAAAAATTGAGGATCACAATAATATTATGTGCTGTTTGTTGATTGTTTGTTGTTGATATAGCCTGTTTGAGAGACTAGATAGCTGGTGGTCGGTAGCCTGGAAGCCTGGAAGTCAGTAAGTCGATAAAGGACTAAGAGATGAAGCAGGAACAGCAGAAGAGCAAACAGAACATAGAATAGCAGAAAAGACATACCTGAGTCAATAGTGTATCTGCTGTAGCTGATCTGTTTGTTCTGAAGGCCAGCTTTGGGTGTTGCTCAGAAGCCCTCAGGGTTCCTGTTGCACAGCTACATAGATGATGTAGGTAGCAGAGGTATTGTATGCTTACCTACAGTACGCTAGGTAAGTACTGATTATCTAAAGTCACTTGCCCCTCATCCAGGTACATTCGAGGTACCTACCTGCTGCCCTCTGCTTTCTAAACGCTCAGCAGAGAATGCACGTGATTTTTGCTCTGCTTTGGGTTTTATAAATTGCATGCATGTGGAGACAGCTTACATCACACTTCTGATATTAGAATCCCCATTGAGTTAAAGGCCGGACACTTGCATTGACCATTCCCATTGAGTACATTGTACATTAGGCACTCCAGCTGAGTTGCATGTTTCAGCAACTCCACCGCTGAAGTCCCGTGACGGGTACTGTAGGTATACCGGTACATTTAATTACCTTCCTACGGCCGCCTTCCTCCCTCCCGCCTCATCCATTCCGTTCCGCCTTGTTATTATGATTACCTCGTAGGTATTTAAGAGCACGTCAACGGCAACCAAGCCCACAACCCAACCCAGCGACTTCACATTCTACACTTCTACACTTCTACACCACCCTCTTGTCCACCCTAATTTGAGAATTATCTCTGTCTCTCTCCACTGCTCTCCGCCTCGAGACCAGTAAACCCTCTCCGCCTGACTGGCTTGGCTCAGCCTTCTTTCAGAGTCATACTCGCTGTTGCCACCCCGCATCGGACCCCCTCCCATCCCATCCTATTGCCTCGCGCATCACTTACCAAGGACTCTTCTTTTTCTTCTTGCACTGTCTGCCGTTAGCCTCCTCTCACAGCGAACAGACCTTTGTTGCCTGTCCTGGACTCTCCTCTTATTCTTCAGCACGGATACATGTTACCACTTGAGAATGCAGCTCGTACCGACTCCAAAGAGCACACCTAACAAACGTCGCCCTCCCACGGGCCGGGGCCGCAATGGTTCCCAGAAAGTTTACGCCTCCGAAAATGATCTTCCGTCGTATAAGTCCAACACCGTCGTGAGCCCAAGCACTCCCCAGAAACCAAGTAGTAGGCCCGCCGCTCCGCACACCCAATCAACGAATCAGAAACAAAGAAACAAAGGCAACAAGAGTCGCAACGGCAAAAATGGTGTTGCTTCGCCAGGTCGCCGCCCAGGTGGTGAAAGCCCATCTCTCCAATCTAAAGAGGTTTCGGCAGCCATCTTCGCTGGCTCGACGTTTCATGCATCTCCTGCACCATCAGCGTTGCCACTTCCAAGTTTTCTAAGTCTATCCAACGAAGACTCTCCTACCGTCAGGGCCAAAACGTCTGAATCGGCCCAGGATTTAACTCCTCCCCAAACGGACTCTGACGAGGGCAGTCCAGTAGATGAGCCTATTCCTTGCGCCGGAGAATCTCCCTTAGAATTCTTCTTTCGCGCTGATCGAGCCGAAAGAGCTGAAAAGGCTCGTGTTCGCCGAGCCAGCTCAGCAAATACAGACGCTGTTTCAACTGCACCATTTTTACCACGCCGAGACTCCGGTCGTAAGGAATGCAATACTTTCCCCAAAACCATAGCTCATCACTCTCTTCGGCGCTCTGCATTTACCGAGAGTGGTGCTTCGCCGGGCATCCCCACAATCGAATTAGATGGCGGTTCTAGGTTGCCTGTCGGTCCTGCGTTTTCGACACCGTATTCGGAACGAATTCGAGCAGCTCGATCTAACCCAAGTTCTGCACAACCAACCCCGACCTTGAATCGAAACCTAGATCCGAGCTCTTCTGAGGCTCTGAAGCGGTACCTGTTTACTGGCCAACTTGGAGAACCATCACTTGATTCCAGTCAATCGCAGACTACACATCGAGTTGCCCAGCAGCAACATCGGCCTGCTGCTAGCCGGCAACAGGGTGGATATCAGGCCTCACAACGACCGTTTTCCACTGCCCCGAACCTTCCCGGGGTAGCGTTGGCAAGCCACGCGCCACGTGCCCAGCCTGCATCATCTGTTCATGCCCAGGCTGAATCAAGCCCTCGTTCTGACCATATTCTCGCATTAGAGGGCAACCTTCGACGGGTGCTCAAGCTCGACGCGCTGGGTTAGATCCCAGCACACTGATTCAACCCGCCGGGATTGATTGATTTGAATTTCATGGTGGTGTTCTAGACGTTGGTCTCTATGATATGACCCTCAGCATCTATTACTGTGGTTATACCTTATCTCAGATTCATTACTTCCTTTCTCCTTTCTTTGCTTCTTTATTAAACTACGTATATGCTTTGCTCTAAGAAACGGAGTCCATCGAGGTCTAATACTCAATGACTGATGACGGTGACACATTTCGGACATCTACCCTATAAGTACGGGAAGGCATACTAGGTTTCAATACTTGTTGTTTCAGTTGAACTTGAGTAATGTATTAAGATTCATAGGGTTTTGGCGTCAGCGTGTTGAGCGTTGCATGGTGCATGGTACATGGAAGCGGTGGTTGATAGTCAATCTGACCTCAGGTAGATGTCTATCGACAGCCGCTAAGGGCATGAATGTTACGCGACATCATGCTGCGATGGCAGGATCTGCATTCGGTCTGGAGACGGTTCATACGGTATGGAAGCATCACATCCGGTGTTTTGAGGCGACTATACGGAAGGGATTCAATTTGCGGTGGCCAACGCATGGTGTTTCGATTGTATATGCCTATGGTCCCGACAACTATGATGTTTGAGGTCTTTGACTTCGGCTAGTATCTTCAAAGTGGCGGGAAAGATATGGAGAAACGGAAATCGAGAAAAGCAGTGGCTTTTTTTTTTCTTTTTTTTTTTTCTGGTGGTATATCTCAGCTCTTTGGTCTTGGCTTTCCTACTATAGACCTTAGACAATCAATAAGACAGACCTAACGGTCCAGTATATCGTCAACGACTGTTTCCTCTCCGAGTAGGCATATTTTGTGAACAGGTATTGAGTATGAGCGATGCTTTAGTAGCTGTTTAGGATTCTCTTTATCCAAAGCCTCATTCGTCGCTTTCAAGATTTACTAAGCAGAATTTTTAAATTGACCCTATACCCATTGCAGGACAGGACCGGGAAGGTCGATGGCGCGAGACTTTTTGATATTCACCAGCATATAATTACGTGTAGCACAGGTGGGATTACCTATTGTTGTCATGACGATGTCTGGCTATTCAAAGACTCTGACGTCATTTTTATTGGAATTCGGAGTGCAGGGGGATTGTACTACGTACATGGCATTTAATTACCTAGGTACCTATACTTACAGAGCAACGATGTTGCACGTGAGCTGGTGCACAGTTCGCGTTTCTGGCAAGTTACATCATCCTACGAGCGTTCAACTACCAACCCCAAACCCATCAACATTCCTATTTTTCTTACTCCGCTCAACATCTTTGACGAACACCAACACGCGATTCCCTTGAATACTCGCATTTGAAGAAAGAATCGCGTCATGGATTCTCATCACGATCCGTTTGAAGGTGATGAGGAAGCAGCACTGCGTTACGCGATCGCTTTATCACTCCAGGATCCCAACATAGCCACGTCTCCCTCAACTGCCCAGAAGCTCATTGAACTGGACCAGAGCGGTGATGAGGACGGTGACCTAGAAAATGGCCCAAAATGCCCACCTACACCGAAGAAATCTACCCAATTAGCGGCATCGACGACATCTCGCTCACTACCAACGCCGAAGGCAATATGTTCAAGCACTCAATCCGGCAGCTTCTCAGCTCTGGGACTCGATAGAAAGAAGATGGAAGAAGAACGGCTCGCGCGTCTTGCTAAGCGTAAAGCACCACACGACGACGAGACTATCCAGCGTTGTCCACAGCGTGTCAAGATTGACGGCCAGCCTGCTGATGGTATGCCACTCGCAACCTTGGCTCCTACCTCCGCCTGTACCAGATCGCCACAGTTGCCGTACCCCAAAGGCGCCGTAAAGAAAACTGTAAGTATCTACGTAGTTCTAGGTCTTCCTCTTTTTTTTTTCTATATAATTCTTCTTTATGTAGTTAGCTTATCACAATCATTATCCTATAGTTGAAGTGCAATGACTGACCCAGCTGCTATAGTGGGTTTCAGGGTATCCGCGTCAGGATGATATCAAAATTGAAGAAATATTGCAAAAAGATCAGCTTGAGCTCGCAGTTCTTAGCTCATTTCAATGGGATGACGAATGGTTACTATCCAAAATCGACGTAAAGAAAACCAAGATGGTATGTATCGCATTTGCGTCAAATGACTATCAAAAAGAGGAAATGAGAGCGAATGTGCCCAGAGATCGTATCCGGTAGGAACCCCCGATTTCTCTTTTTCAAGATGATTTAGGCATACCAATTCCTTTTTGGTCGCTGCATAGCTTGCCGTACTACCGGATAGACTTGACATGCAAATCTCTAACATATATCTCTAACACATCTCTAGATTTTGCTTTCCTCCCATGTTGCCAACTGGTAGTATGCATTCAAAGCTCCAACTACTTAAATTCCCCAATTACCTACGTCTAGTCATCCCTACAGGTAACTTAGTGCCATACGACGTGAGTTTATTTTCTTTCTTCCACAACCATCAGGTTGCCAAATAATCGGATTCGTACAACATATTAGTAGTAGTCAAAGTTCTAAATAGTAGCTCGAGCGACAGACTTAACTAATCTGTAACATCTCATACAGTGGGGTGAGACGGGTGTCATGGAGAACACGGTCTTCTTAATTGATCTACCCACAACGACGGATCCAGCCAACCAACTGACTATGTTTGGTCAAGAGCTTTGCTACTTTTTAACAGCGTCCGGCCTCGACGAAAGTCTTGTTAAAAGCCTGTCGAAGTATGATTTCTCGGAAACGAGCCAATACAGGTTTATCCACACTATGTGAGCTTTTTGTAGTTATGGATTCGTTTCAAGAATACTCCTACTAATGAGGGCGCAGTGGACAATGCCATGTAGGAAACGGATGGCAACGGACAGGTACAGTAAACCTCTATTTGACGTTCACCGCTGATTTCAGCCATAGGATACTGCGGCCTTGGGCGAGCTGTGGAATCGTTAGGCCTGGCGACGACATCAGAAATCGAACTGGATTTCGTAGTAGCATCGCTCGGCTCAGTGAATACCGACCTAATCTCGGCAATTTATAATGCTGCTAAAGGTCTGTGCGGGTGCCCTTTTAAGCATCCTAAACAGTATACTTACTAGATATAAGGGGATAATGGACTGAAAGAGTACGAGAGAAGGATCACCAGTGGTGGCAAGAAGAAGTCAGGCCAAAAGACTGAACTAAGCTATCACCCTGACAACTTTCGCATCTACTTCCCCTCTCATGAAACCGTAAGCCGAAGTCGTGGCGGCAAGAACGTAAGTCATTTACATCATGACGAAAAAATATATTTGCGTATTAATCAAATTATGCAGGGCGGAGGAACTATATGCTTACAGAGTAAATGGTGGGATTCGGCAACATTCCCTAGGGAGTTGGTACACGATTGTCAAAGCGTCCGATCTGGTCTGTTGATGCATAGCAAAATTCTCTTTGTCCGTCATCTGTGCCACGACAAACCACAACCGTCATGGGCCTACATTGGTAGTGCGAATCTCTCTGAGAGTGCTTGGTAAGACCACTGTATATATCCCAATCTCATGACGTCAAACTAATTACAAGTTCGGATAAGGGGACGCCTAGTGAAAGATAGAGCATCTGGACAGCCTAAGCTTAATTGCCGTAATTGGGAATGCGGAGTGCTCATTCCTATGGACGGCCAGGCCGTTAATTCGGGCTGGGGGTCATTTGAAAAGAGAATCCCCATACCCATGGTCGTCCCCGGTGAGGCTTACGGTAAGACTAACTCGAAGCGGCCATGGCTTTTTCTTGAAGCTTAATCCGAAACCATGAATATGTTAGGATACTATGGAGGATACGGTGGGAGTGTCTATATAACCCCTCCCAGTGGGTTCCGTGTCAAATAATCCTCCATCTCTTCTACAACGCCAATATCGACTTTGCCTTTCTCGATATCTTAAAAAGAAACTGGCTACTGTACACGAAACTTTATTATAATTGCACAATCCATTGAGAACGAAAGAGTTACTATATTATAGTTTGGACAAATCCTACCCATCCTACGCAAATATAGAGGGTTATCAGTAGCATGCCTTTAGGAAGTCTTTTCAACCCCGAACTCTATAATTATTAGTAACTCCTTCGATTTTCTGCTATCTACGCAAAATTGGACGTTTCCCTAGCATATTTGCCATATCGCCAGTATACATTATGCCCAAGCCGCGCGGTCTATCGCGTCGACAGACTATCTAGTCGGCACGAACCCGGGCCGCAGGCAGAAATAAATAATTTCCGCCACGTGCTGAGTAACCCCCTCCACGTGTACGCAGCGGACAGCGTCATGTTTAGGCAGTCTTACACATGCTTTTGATTTTTTTTCTGCCGGTTTGGAGAGTGCAAAGCTCCTATCTAGACTAGAATCACGTTCAAGAGCTTTGTACCCTTCCCAAAGGCCTACAAATCACGTTTAATACACCAACTACTAACTTAATTTTCATATGAACTTGTAGGTCCCCAATCCAGGTCCCTAACCTACTCCGGGAATAAAATAGAAATCGTGATACACACATTAAAGCGAGCGGACGATACGGTATTTGGACGGCGATGCTTCCATAGCTTTGCTCTAGAGGAATCGCCAATTATCATAGCTTAACGTTACCTGTATACCAAGCGTTGAACTAGTTTATATCACTAGCAGGTTGTTACCTTGTTACCTTAACAATTATCTAGGTATCCATATTTAGACTTGTGACCTCAACACCCACCATCAGACATATTATTAAGTACATTTCATCAAATGTCTTTTCTGGGGTTCCTACCCTTCGAAATATGTCACAATCTCCCTGAAATATGCCATTAGCTCTTTCAGAATGAGAAGTGGATATAACATCACTTGGACCAGGTTCCTCACCAACCAAACCTTTGATGGCTTGTCCAATATCTGACATCTAGAATCCTGCTGCTCACTCGGCATTTTTACTTTTGCTAGTCGCTGACATGTGAACTACGAGTTAGTAAGGATGTACGGGGTGTCAGGTAATCATTTATGAGACAAATAGTGGATGTATGTCCGAGGCGAACGCAGATCCTCGGTAGTATCACTGCCGTAGTTTACATGAGCTATAATACCAACTAAGCGCTTGTGTTACTCATAGCACTGCATTTCCCAACTTGTTGTTAATAATCTTCAGAATGCATTGTGCTCTCTACATTGTAAAACATCTATACCGTGCAACAGGATGGAATCCTACAACTCAAGAACGTGTAAAACGCCCAACATCGGTTACAATAGATAATATTGGGCTGGCACATTAGTAACAAGCATCACTTGTGGCCCCCTACAGACCATTACTAGCCTCGACTGTCTTTCAACATGCTCCTACAACATGCCCTAAAGGGGGAAAACTGGAGCCACAAAGATATATAGGAACATACACGGTTGATTAGATGTGCCCCAAAACTTTCGATAAGGTTTTTCTCCGGGGCCTACTTGTAACAGGGCTTTCCTGGTCCAGGTTCTGCACGCTACTCACACTAAAATTATCCGCTCAACGTCCCTGCGCCCCGCGCCGACTTGGTATGTGTCCAGCTCTACTGTTCACGGGGAGGGAGGGGGTTGTGGTGGTGACTAAAAAGTTTCCCTCGCCTTTCGTAGGAGATATTTCATGGGTCAATGTATTCATGTGAAAGACTTTTCTCCTCGGGGGATAGTTTTCTCCTCAAGTAAGTGCTAGTAAGGGTGTACCCAGAGACTTGTATTCCAGAGAAGAGCCGACTCCAAGGTGGTCTTGAGTCACGAAGAGAGAGTTGCGGGTGGTTCCGCCCGCGCCTCGACCAACAAGAGCCGAGTCTCTTGGGATTTTCCATACTACTTTCCAATTCAGTATGCGACATATAACACGGGCTATCGAGGTCGCTATGGAGATATGGTTCTCTGCCTTTTTCACGAAATCTTGTAAAGTTACGTCGACATATGTGTGTTGACGCTGTCACCTATTATTAGCCTTCAGCCTAGAGTAAGAGACACATAACGAGCATTTGGCATGAAGAAGAAAACTATTTCTTTTTTCCTTTTTTTGCAACTACATGCATGCAGTTACTTAGGGTAAGCATAAGAACACCTACGCATACACTTGCGTACCCGTTAACAAAACCGCCGGATTAAAAACACGATATCTTAGGGGGGGGGGAGAGAAGCAGCATAGACTAGGCTTTTAACCGACCTGCTGCTGCTGCTGCCTCTTCCGTTGTTAGGACACCCAACGCGACTAAGTAAAGATAGTTCTCCAGTACTTCGTAAGATGGAGAAGATGAATAAGCCCTACTCAAGCAAACAACTGCTACAACGGGACACGCGTACTAACCCGGCCGGATCGCCGTAGATGGGACGATTTAGCGCGTTCGGGGTCTCGTACCAAGAGTTCATCAGTGTCCTGATATCTTTGTGCTATGAGAACGGGAATCAAAAGGACAAGGGGGAAACGTGTTGTAAGTTGAGACTCGTGGACAGGCGTGTAAACAATCACAGCCAGATCCGTGCTGGCATCAAGCAGGGAGAGTCGAAGGACCGGGAAGAGCCCTGGAGGAGAGGATTTGGTTCGTCTGCTAGCGGGAGCGGTTAATGATTACCTACTGACCTCCCTACATACTTACCTACCTTATCGTACCAGGCGGCGGACTAGACCAGAGCTTACCTTACAAATATGGTTTACGACAGCAAACGGCACTCGGCGGAGCAAATGTCACTACACATGTACGTGAGAAAGTACCATGCAGGTAGGTCAGGAAGAAAGTAACTGCCTGCGTACATATAGCTACGCGAGTGCAGATGTAGCTACGGAACCATACCTAGGCAGGTCGTGCATCTGTAGGTAAGTAGCTATTCCAGGCGAGAACAGCGTCGAGAACAGCGTTGAGAAGACGTTTCACGGGCAGCATGCGAACGCTAGACACCATATCTGCATACCGGGACTAGATACCTAGGTATGTGTGGACGGACGAAGCAGTTCATTTCGACTGCTCCCCCGCGTCTACCTCATTCGGTGTTAAGATTTATAAATGAACACTGCATCTCCAACATATCTTCCAATCTCCCTATCTTCCTACCCTACACACGTATTTTTTCGATCTGAGTGAGTGACCTGCGTGAGAATTTCTATGCGAGCCTAGAAGAGCACGACCAAGATAGAGCAACAATAACAATACACCGCCCACCGTGATAAAGAAGCAGTGTCTGTCCACGGCAAAGCCCGGCTTACACTAATATCGGCCCATTGCCGGTCCCGGCTGTGGTCTCCGTATCCATCCCCATCTTCCCACCCTCGTCCCTCGTCCCCCTCCCCCCTCCCCTATCCCCCATCATCTCCATCCCCAGCCTCAACTGTCTCCATACACGAGGCGGAGGACGCCGGAAACTAGGGCAAGGAAGAAGGGTGCTTGCATTGGCGCCCGGAAACGAGCAAATCCTTCTGTTGTTTCTTGCTCTTTCTCGCACACTAGCCCTAAGCTAGGCTGGTATAGTGAAGACGCCGCCTCATTCACCAACATAACGCCATTCGCTGAGGCTACGACTACGATTTCCACAACTACTACTACCACTACCACTACTACTACTGCTACTACTACTACACACTCACACTCACACTACTACTATTACGACTACGACTACGACTACGACTACTACTTACAGCAGCTACCACTGATATATGACAGTGAATGCATTACATATAAATCAAATTATACCTGAGCCAAGGTCTAAGTCAACACCTCTAGAGACCGGTAGGTAGATGTCCTCCTCTATCTTCCTCTCTAGCCTCTGTTCTATTCCCCTATTCCCCTATTCGCCTCTATTTCCTTATTTCCTCTTCCTCCGTACAGGTACCTGCACGTATATGTAACTCCAAGGCGGTTCTCACGTGCACATCCTCACATGTACGATATACATGTGCGACACGAAGTACATACACTACTTCGAACCCCTTTCGCCTTCCTCTCCACTTTTCTCTCAGTGACTTCTCACATCCATCATTGCGCCTGCTTCGCATGTAACAGTTTGAATATGAAATACTCGGGCAGCTACACTGGTAGTTCTTTTCGCCGCTCCTTTTCCCGTTGTTTCTAACTGTGTTTTAGGGAAGTGCGAAGTTGACCCTGCGGGCTTCTTAATTCTCAGCCCACTCGTGCTCGACAAGAATACTCGACAAGAAAACACAATCCCACTCCCTGCCTCCCTTCCTCTCTCTCCCCCTTGTTCTCTTTTCCTTCTCTTTCTGTCTGCAAACCTGCATCCCGCAGAGAACTGGATCGCCGTGGTCACTACCTGCCTCCATATAAACGTAGGCACAACACATTAGACAAGCTTCCCTGAACTCGGTAATCTGCTACCTAGCCCCCCTACTTACTTACCTCGTCGCCGTTTTGGTAGTTCATTTCTACTTTCCTCACCCTTGGGTTCCATGTGTACACTGGCAACGTCAACTGAGGTGCAGGTCACACTGGCATTGTAGTCAGATTGATTTTCTATTCTTTCCACTTCTTCTTGACCGAGATACCCCATTTTACCTCCTGTCTATTTATTGCTGTATCTCACATTCCCACAAACTTGAACGGTCAATTCGCAGATCTGCATAGGAAAAAGAGTTCGGGGTTCCGTCTTCCAAGTTCCTTGATCCGCAAACTCAAAAGTGGTGTGAGGGCAGGGCTCAGTATAGTCCGGTCACTCTACGCAGATATACACCGACCGACTACCACTTAGACGGCGGCAGGTCATAAACTCAATCGTAAGTATAGTATCAACGCACTAGCCAGGTTTCGCCTGAAGCGACATACCCCTCTAGTCGCCGCACGTCTCTCGCCTCTGTTTTCATCTTAGTCTACCAGCTAACATATCCTCGCTCAAATAAGGTTTCCTCGGTTCGTCCACCGTCCCCTTCTCCAGTTTCCAGTGCCGTATACTACAGACTGTCTGTCCCAATTTGGCCAAGCTCAGTCATATACTTATCTAACTTACTGGCCGTCCAGGTTTATCTACCTCACATGGGTCTGGCAGGCCTTTCAGGTACTCTGGATCCGAACGGTAGAGCACTCGAAGCTACTTCGGTGACCTAGCCTCATTTCTCTATTTCTGCCAATATATTCGTCTACGGACTCCCGGACACCCCATCGCGAGGACACATTTACAATCCAGAGAATTGTAAAGTACCTTGCCACTTTGTTCATTCCAACAATAGTACTACGTCGACCGGCACCACTTGGGCTATACCGTTGGCTCATAGCAGAGCCAATTTTCTCCCCCTCTTGGGCTAACAGAGTATAAAGCCCCCAGATTACCTGCTTCGTTCCTGTCACGATCTCCATTAGCTTTCACTTCACTTCAACTCAATATACCCGGCCACTCTAATATAGCAACTTGCTAGCGCTTCCAGGTACGTCCTAGAATACTCAGCAGACAGTGCCAACCATCCATCGAGTTATCACACTCTTACGGTAGATTATCCTCAGCTGGTCGTCAGCCGACTCCCAGCTGAGGCGTCTTGTTTCGTATCAATCGTTGTTGAACTAGATAGCTATTCATTGTTAATGCTTCTTCTCTACACAGTTTACGCCTTCTAGCTAACCCTGCGTTTTCCATAGGGCTTACAGGCATTCTAGACCTCTCGTAAACCTACGTTTCCCTTCACCGCACCCTGCCTGGCTTCCGGGCGCCACGTCGGAGACTTTACAAAGGGACAACCAGCATAGACGTTATCGTTTAACGGCTATTGCCGTTCTCGTCACATTTATCATGGCGAGTCAACCACCGGGGAACAACCCCCTGGCCCCTACATTTCAAGGATTCATTGGTAGTACTATGGATGCGTTGATTCTCTTCGAGGCCTGCCTCTCTGGTACCCTTTCACATGTTCCACGAAGACCCCACGACCGTGAGCGAAGCCATCTCATACAGAGTGGAAACGTATTTATCTACGAAGAGCATTCATCAGGTATAAAACGGTGGACAGATGGGGTGCCATGGAGCCCGAGCAGAATCCTTGGCAACTTTCTCTTGTATCGAGAGCTTGACAAACCTTTCCAGCCGGGCGAGAAAAAGCGCGCCATGAAACGCAGCAAGACTGAAGGGGGTGTCATGAAGACTACATCGACTCCTAGACCGCCTTCTATTAGCCCCTACCAACCTAGTGCCTTATCCTCACCAACAACGATAACGGGCATGGAGAATGTTAATGGAAACAACGAACTTGAAAGAGCTTATGTTGGTTCTTTAGTTGACTCGTATCAATTCAAAGAGAACGGACTGATTAAGAAGACAATCAGTGTGCAACATAAGGGCGTACACCATCATCTTGTTTCCTACTACACCCTTGAGGACATCAAAGCCAATAAACTAAAATCAGTCACGCAGGCGCCAGAACTCGCCAACATCTTGCCTCGCCCGTCTCTTGTTCAGTCCGGAAACTTTAGATCGCCTGTTGACGATGGCGACCTAGGTGTGATTGACCCATCGAGGGGTTTTGGTTATCCTACAAACATGGATTACGTGGGGATACCAGGCTTGCCACATAGATCTCTATCCATACCACCACCGCAGCCATTTGGGCATTCTCAGGCCTGGGGTGGCGCTCAGCACTATCACAACCCGGCCTATGGTTTATCACAGATGCAGCCGCCCGCTACAAGTTATGGACAGCCGCTGATACCTTCCTATACTTATGATGCAGCCTACGGTCCATCCCGACAACCCAGCTATAGTCAAATGGTCCAGAACCGGCGACATTCTATGGTGCCTAGCACAAATAGCACAACCCCTCTCGGGTACTCACCCACGATGATGGGCCATGGTAGTGGCTTGGCTGGTCATGCCATCTCGACTAATTCATTTGGTGAGATGTTTGCGCCTTCGGCTGCCAATGCCGCCGCAGAAAGCGCTTCAACTAGCCCATCCGGGGGGTTTGGCCCCCCTGGCACGATCGGTCAGAGCAACGGCGGCCCCAGCCTAGGTAGCTCAGTGCCGCATAGTACATCTGGATTTAATAGCCAACTCGCGAACGGGTATGACAATTCCATGAATCGACTGCCGATGAACGATTTTGGAGACCCTCTCCAGGACTCCGCGGGGCCAACCTTTGGCTCCACGAGCACCAGTACAACACCGACCAACCTCCCGATGAGCCTAGACCATTCAGAATTATCAGCAGCAGCAGACCAGGAATGGAACAGAACAGCACCGATTATCCCCAAGCACGAAGGTGACTGGTGATGTACAGGGAAGGATACAACTGTGAGGTGCATGTTGTAGCCGAATAGTCGGTAGCACATGCTTTATAATTGTCAACAAATATTCCGTACAATTGGTATTTCTGGGGGTAATCATGAGACTAGCGTTGGCGTTAAGGGTGCAGGAAGGATTAGTTTGGGGTAGGAGAGGGTTTGTGATGCATGTGTTAATCACTTCTCCTTTCTCTCTCCTTTTTTTTTTGCCCTCGCCTTTTTGCCTCTTTTTTTTCTCGTTTTGTTTTCTCTCTTTTTTCTCTTCTTCCTTTTTGGATGGGGTTTAGGTGTTATAGAGCCATCGACAGTACCTATGTCATGAAGGTGGAATGGGAATCGCAGGAGCACCATGACGGGAAAGTATATGTTATTATACTGTACCACAAAACCGAGCAGCCTCACGGGTCATTGGTAGGGAGTCATGGGCGTTATTGTAAAAGACACGGTAGCTCTTAGAAAACAGGACACTTGGAAGGCAGTCGGTAGGATCAATAGCACACAAGGATTTTCCCCGATCTCTATTAAGCGCAACTCATTTTTGCGTGCACGTTAGACGGACATGGATAGTAAAGGACAGTATACAAAGCCCACATTTTAGACAGTACACACAGTACATACTATGGCCAATACTGTACGCTTACCTACCTATACTAAGTACGGAAGCTTGGCATAGCTGTAGCAGTAACCTTCAGTTGCTTTCAGCTGCGAAAAGCTTGGGGCACAGTGCGTTTCAGATACTTCCTAGACTGTGACAAGGGCATCCATCTACCAAACACAACGTCATTTTGTACCTGCTTTACAGTGCTTGCTTTACAGTGTACTAGATGCAGACTTACCGACACCAAACCTTCGACGTCTTCCTTGGTTGACTGCAGTCGTTGGGATTCCATTCGCTGCGGGCTTGGGGCATCTATCCAGCTCTGCAGAGGGAGAGAGTGAGAGACGGCGTTCGCACGAACGTCCGTACTCGAGTTTCTTCCCGTCTTTCTTTCTTTTGTCTCTCACTGATCTAGGTTCAACATCAATGCTGCCTAGCTTACCTTTAAGCTCAAACCAGGAGAATTCTAGGAGTGAATAAGGGAGAAAACGGGGGTACGAACACGCCGCTTAAGCCAGGCGCAGATCTGGGAGGAAAAATCGGCCTCAAACGACATCCCAGCGTTGTCTGTGTGACCCAGCATCCTGTCCCTCATCAAGGTTCACGGATTCTCGAATAACTCCAAATTCGGACGAGTATCATCTTGACGCGGGTCTTCGTTAGGGGAAATCGTCGTAGTGTGGTGTTCAGTGAAAATCTGCGCCAAGCACCCGCGCCATCCTTGGTCGTCATGTTGATGTACAGATCTACGGGTACCCCTCCGGCTCGGACTCTCTTACGCGGCGCCCATGTTGGAGCCCGGCGTCCCAATCGGTGGTCTGTGACTAGTCTTGTGCCGCTGAGCCCGGGCTTGGCCGGGGCTCCACCTGTTGCCACGCTGTCGTCGTATGCGACGAGAGCGCGGACACGGCTGCGCATATCACAGGATGTCCCGGCGTGCCGGATAAATGGGGTGGGTGCTTGGGCACTCAGGGCTCAAGTGGTCCCCCCTACGGATTCATTAAGATGTCTATTGAGCACGACGGCGAGACACCTCGCCGAAGGGAAAGAAGGCCGAGAATCCGCAAAAGCTCAACAGCATGCGCCCCGGCCACAGCCGAAGGGCATCCGGAAGGTCCTACTGCCCTCCCTGACGCCCCATGAGAACATCTACACGGTGCCCAACCTCCTCACCTTCTCGCGCCTCGTGGCCGCGCCCTTCATCGGCTACGCCATCCTCCACGACGCCCACGCCCTGGCGCTCGGCCTCTTCGCGTACGCTGGCGTCTCGGACCTGCTCGACGGCTGGATCGCCCGCCGCTGGAAACTCCAGACCGTCGTTGGGAGCGTCGTCGACCCCATGGCGGACAAGCTGCTAATGACGGTGCTGACCGTCTGTCTGGCGATGCAGGGGTCATTACCTGGTAAGTTCCATTTCTTCTTCTTCTTCTTCTTCTCTTCATTCTCTCCCCTTCTCTTCCCCGCTCCCCCTCCCCTTCCTCTTCTTCTTCCCATTCCCCTATTCTAGAAGTTTCTTCAAGCTAACGTGAAGAAACTTCTTGTTTCCTTTGACTTCTAGTCTGGCTAGCGACTATCATTCTCGGCCGCGATGTCGGCCTCGGCATCTCGGCCATCTACTACCGCTGGATCTCCCTGCCGCCCCCCAAGACCTTCACGAGGTACTGGGATTTCTCGCTGCCCTCGGCCGAGGTGCGGCCCACCACCATTAGCAAGTACAACACGTTCTTGCAGCTCGGCCTCATGGGCGCCACGATGGTCGCCCCCGTCGTGGCGGTGGATGTTGGCGGTGCCATGACGGCTTTACAGTTAGTTTTTCTTTCTTGGGGGGTTTTACCCCTTCAATCATCGTTATTATTGCTCTACTTCGTCACTCCCTATCCCCAATGTCCGATAGACAGGCCAGCTCTTCTTGTTACATAACCAATCAGTTGGTTGATGAGAATTATCATATCAATGCTAATTAATCCCCGCGTAGATATCTCGTCGCAACTACGACAGTATGGAGCGGTCTGAGCTACGTGTTCAGCAAGGACGCCGTCAGGATCCTGTCAGAGAACAAAGACCAGAAGAAGCCCAAAGACTCATAGACCTACATTATTACCACTACCAGTAGTAGTGCTTTTGCGTTTGGAAAGTCATGATTATCATTATGTTCAAGATAAAAAGGCCAAAGGGCTGTGTAGAAATTTCGAACGTGTTAAATCCTTCAGCATTTTGCGTTGTAGGATAGCTAAAGCCTATTTTATCATCTGTACGTTGAAAGAAGCATTATTGCCTGCATATCTGTATATCAAATGGAGCAAGGTTGCGTTTAATTTTTTCCTGACATGTTCCCTCAAGCGTTCCATGCTGCCGAACTCCTGTGATGCAAAAGTAAAGTTACATAGGCTCTACTGTTAATAGCCAGGGTATTTTATAAGATGCTTAGCTGATCAGTACCAAGGCTGTTTTAAACCCCCATTATACAGGTAGACGTAGACATAAAAGCTCGCTTGACATGCTTTTCATCATTATAATTACGCATACCCATCCTACCATCCATTTATATCGTGCCGTTACGTAAATCTTGTGTACGCGCCTCCGCGTCTAGGGTGTCGACCTGTGTGCCCAAAGGCGCCATTTCAGCAGCCAGGATATTGTCGAACCGCGCACGGCGGCGGCGCTCCTCTGCGCGGTTCTTCACGAAGCCAAGCAGTCGTACGCACCCTGCGGGTGTGATACCCTCTATGCGTCGCGCCTGACCGAGGCTCTCGGGTCGCGTTGCGTTCAGAATCGTCTGCTCGACGATGCTAAGACCAACCACGGTGTCATAGTCGAGGTCAGTAGGTAGCCTTTGGGCGTCGTCCCGTACGGCGCGCGCAGCCTGCGCCCGCTGCCTGTTGACGTAAGGCGAGTAGCGGGCCTCGATACTGACACGGGTCTGGATATTCTCGGGGTATTGATTAATCTCGGGGATCTTATCGGCGAGATCGCGGATGCCGACATGTGGTCGGAGTAGCATCTCTAGACCGTTCCGTTCTTGGTTATCAACACGTACAAGGAATCCCGCTTGTAACCATGCTTGAGAGCTGAGGCTGTACGAGGCGAGGATAGAGGATAGCGAGTCGAGTTGGTCCTTCAGGTCAGTGTGGGCCGACCAGCGCTTGTCGGATACTACACCCCACGAGCGACCCTTACCCGTGAGACGCAAGTCAGCGTTATCGGCGCGGCTCGACATCCGATATTCGCTGCGCGACGTGAACATGCGGTATGGCTCGGACACACCCTTGGTGATCAGATCGTCGATCATAATGCCGATGTACCCATCTGCACGAGTAATAGTGACGGGCTCTAGGCCCTGAGCCGCACGTCCAGCATTGATGCCCGCTATAATACCTTGGCCAGCGGCCTCCTCATATCCCGTCGTCCCGTTGATTTGGCCGGCAAGGAACAGACCGGATATCGCCTTGGTCTCGAGAGTCGATTTAAGACTG
Source organism: Xylaria sp. FL1777 (assembly GCA_022578965.1). Classification (NCBI taxonomy): domain Eukaryota; kingdom Fungi; phylum Ascomycota; class Sordariomycetes; order Xylariales; family Xylariaceae; genus Xylaria; species Xylaria sp. FL1777. The sequence continues at coordinate 80,365 of MU400639.1, read as the reverse complement.
CGCGGGTCGACGTAGTCATACTCGACGCCGTAGCCGGCCTGCGTCATGTGCGAGTTCTCGAGTCCAGGGATCGTGCGTAGGAGCTGCTCTTGCGCCTCCGCAGGAACTGTCATTGACAGTCCGTTCGGGTAAATCAGATCGCTGGAGAACCCCTCCGGCTCCAACCACACAATATGTTTTTGTTTGTCACTAAACTTGATAATCTTAGATTCAAGAGATGGACAATACCTAGGGCCCTTCACCGTCTCTCGAATGTGGATAGTCTTGTCAAGATTGGCGCGCACGATGTCGTGCGTGCGCGCATTTGTGTACGTTGCCCAACAGAGCAACTGATCCGGCACTGATACCCGATCGTTCAGGTAGCTAAAAGGCTCAGGCGGGTCGTCACCAGACTGTGCCTGGATCACGCTATAATCGATACTGTCTTTTGCGATCCGTGGTGGTGTGCCAGTTTTCAAGCGCCCAAGCTGAAACCCGGCGTCGCGCAACGACTTACTTAGTCCGAAAGTCGCTTTCTCACCCATGCGTCCGGCTGGATAAGCCTCCAATCCGATGTGTATCTCGCCGCCAAGAAACGTGCCAGTGGTGATGACGACCTGTGTCGTCGGCAGTATCTCACCTGTCTCGAGCCGGACGCCTGTGATTCTACTCTTCGCGGAGCTATCCGGATCCATCACGTTCTCGTCTATCACAATGTCTGAGACGCTACCAGTTATGATAGATAAGTTCGGGTATGCCTGCAGCTCCTCGCGCATGTGCTTCTTGTATAGGGCACGGTCGATCTGGGCTCGTGGCCCCCAGACCGCAGGGCCCTTCGCCACATTCAGGACTTTGAATTGCACACCAGATTTGTCGATAATTCGTCCAGCTACCCCATCCAATGCGTCTATCTCACGCATTATTGTCCCTTTGCCTATGCCACCGAAGCTGGGGTTGCAGGAGCATACACCCAGGTTGTCGATCTTGGGCGTTATGAGGGCGGTTCGTGCGCCAGACCGCGCTGCGGCCGCACACGCTTCGGTACCGGCATGACCACCACCCACAACAACAACATCAAAGGGTCTGTCATCAAAGGATTAGTTGCTTACAAACGAGACACATGCGCGATGCCGATTACCAACCTTGTTCCCTCCGGTGCAACAGTGGCAAAACTTCTACGCTTGGCGGAAAACGCTAGGGGCCGTCGCCTCACTGCGCGGCCAGGCCGACCTAGGCTCTTCGGCCGCCATATTGTCTTCATGTCGACCACAGTCGCCGTCGGGGTGTGTAGGCTTACTAAAGCACAATGTTAAGGGGTGGGCAAAGTTTCACACGTCATGTTGGGTCGCGGTCGCAATTCTAGCAATAAGTTACTGATAAGAAGTTACGATAAGGAGATTCGCTATAGATAGCAGGCGGTCTAGCCCTACCCAGCGCTAATGCATGCCGTCATGCAGGCGGTGAAAGCTTCTGCCGGATAAATTATCACGTAACACCTGTCCGTAGCTATGTCAGGACCTGGCTCTACGGGGTTGGCATAGCACCTTAATTTAGAAAGATATAACGTTTCTATGGATAATTTCCATAATCATTTACCTTGAATCGACAGAATCATCATCATGGCAGATTTAACTCTCAGAGCCCCATGAAACATGTTCTCGCAATACGCATACTCTATTTGGCTTGCCACTTGCGATACATACAGTCGGAGACTGTGACGCAGCCATGGGGCAATCTCTAGGTATTCCAAGCATTTTATACGAACTCTTACTGGTAGTTATGAGTCAGAGCCGCTGACTTGATGAGTTGTTCCGGTACCTACCGGAAAAGTGATAAAATTCGTCAAGTACCAGTACATGTCAGAATATGGATAGAGATAAATTGCACTTCGGAAACTCGCAAAAAATTTCTACCCCTGAGTTTGCGCTTAATTTCAGGTACAGACTTTCTGGTGTTGCGTGACGGAAGGCTATAAGTAAACCTTCCAGTGGCTCGTAACGTTTAAGAAGATGGTTTGGAGAGCCGCAATAGGTTCATGTAGCCGGTGGGTGCATCGTATCTAGTATGTACTTGGTATATACATGGGGGAGTCCAATATCTTGTACTTCATAAAAGCTTAATGTTTAGGTCTATATAGGCTACTGCTCCCGGAGATTACGGTAGCTTATTCAGAATTATTTAAGCAACCTGAACTTAGATATGGTGACTAAAAAATGGTAGTTTTCATCATGGCCAAAACTATTGCTGATGGAGGGAACCAGGGGTGAAAATTAATGTATTCCTTTGGCATACTACCATGTATGGTTTGTTTTAAGTTTCCCTGTATTTTCTGTGAATGAGGTGAAATTAATACATTGGTTTCCAGAAGCTTGTGGGAGTGCTACAGGCCAAGATGTCTCGAGGGGAATGAGGTGTGACATCCAAGACAGGAAATTTTAGCCATTAGGAAAGGGACTAGTTTGTGATGGCTATAAACCTCGATATGTGCACCTCCCATTACCAGACGTTCCCGCATACTGCCTTGAATGCTAGGTGGCCGAGCGGTAAAGTAGTCGGAGGACAAACTCTTGTGTCAGAGGCAGGGCCATAGGCATTCAAGGGCTTTCCGGTCGAGGGACGCTGAGTTTATCTTAAGCCCGCGATTCTTTTTTGCGCTTTTGAGGTCCACGGTTCGAGCTGTGGCCAAACACCTTTGTTTCCTTTATTAATTTTTGCCCTCACCTGCCTCAGATCCCACAACCCAGTACCTTTCCGCTATTTTTATCAATATGACCGATATCAAGACAGCATTAAGGTCAATTGCTAAAGTCATAGGCGGCTACCTAGATCTAGTGCTCCCGAATTCATTATATTGAGAATTAGTGCTATGTAGGAACGTGTCAGGTGATATAGTCACATATAGACCCCTAGGGTCTATATAGTGGAATTGGTATAATTATATATATGGGCTATTCCCACCAACTACCATTGGGAAGGCCAGGGGCCAATTGACCAACCTACACACCCATATATGGCTACTGACCCCTTTACTACCTACCTGCTATGTGACCGCTAGGGCTACCCATTCACTCCGGGACAATAACCTCTGATAGAACGTAAAGCCTCCTTATTTAGTGGAAGACGTTCTGGAATCAACAACATTGAGCCATACGCCACACCTAACACCGGCCTATCAGCAACCTATTCTCACTCGAGAAAACTCCCTGGCATAAAATTTACAGGCATAATACAACTCATACTCCCTAATTAAAAGAAGTAGTTTATGTTATCTTGTTAGCATCCGCTAAAGAAGTATTTAACGCGCTTGTTAATGTTAGATTTAGCACTAGGCCAGATTGAAAGCTATTAAGTTATATATGAGAAGATCACCTGTTAACTAATGATTAACTACATGGTGCGTTTTATTGAGAAGTGACATATAACAGTTCATTCCCTCCTTCCAATCAGCCTCTAGTTGGGCCATGACAGCGGACGTTGATTCGTCCATAGAACCTTTCCTTAAGCCTCATCAAATTCCTCTCCGGACAGTTCTGGAACAGAGTCATAATCCCCGTGGTCTCCTTCAGTCGTCTCAGAGGCGGGTTTAGGCTTGTGAGGAGTCATGTTACCGCTACCATCACGATAGATATGAACCCGATTTCCGCCTGGTCTGCGGTTATATCGAACCGTGACATGTTCTTTTGGGTCGTTTTCGTTCTGGTGCCACCATTTCCCTTTACAACTAAGATATAAAAAAAAAGGGTTAGGCGATATAATGTCTTGTAAAGCTGACGTATATTCTGGAAAAAGTAGGAGGAGTAAACGGCGATACAACAATGAAAGGTGAATTAAACTAGACATACCTGTAAACGGTAGCTTGATTTGAGCTTTGTAGGAGTTGGTAATTTCTTCGAGCTATCGTACAAGCCTCGGTGATCCCTGGTTGGTCTTGTGGCCTAACCGTCGGGGGGTTAAATTGCATTTGCAAAGGATCCATAATGAATGTTGGGTAGCGCGAGACAATGAAGAATTATGCAATTCTTTAGGTTTCTCTCATCTATCAGGTCTATCAAGACTCGAAGATGTTTGAAAGAAGAGGGGGGAGGGGATTCAACAAAGAGGGCCTGATTATTAAAGTATCAAGTGTAAGGTCTCCCCCCACGTTAAAAATCAATCAAATCAACCTTGCAATTTTTTGAAAATCCCTGGTTATCATACAAGATCGGAACCAAGACACGGTTCACCCGCGTTGGAGGAAGAGCTAGAGGTTAGGAGTCCATTGGATAAGAAATGACAAGAGGACATGCAAGACTGTCAACACGAGGTTGGGCACAGCGGTTCCAAGCTCTTGTTGGCCCTTATCACATCGGTAGGCAAACCTGACCGCTGCCACTTATCTCATCGTGCAGTATTTCATATCTATTTTACGGCTTCAATTATCTTTGCTAAACATACTTACCCGAATGCTACCTACCTAGGTACCTAGATAGGTAGGTTTCCGAGCCTACATATAACGATACCTGAGTTTTGTCACATCCAAAATCGTCCTCACAGTATTAATCTACGCAGTGTTTCTCTTGCTCTAGCTAGTATTTCTATAAAAAGACCGATACTACTAAAGAGAGTCTTCTGATCACTCTTCCTATTGTCAATTTTCTCACTCTTGGAGTCTTAGATAGATGCCTATGTTAATATTCCAAAGAGGGGTAGGATGATGTGAAAGCTTTGGGACGTTGTATCACGAGCGAGAGCCACAGCCGAAGCCGAGGTAGTGTGGTAGCACAAAAGATGGTAAGTTACAGGAAAATGTAGCAATATCGGGATGATAATACCGATGTGGCAACTAATGAAATGAGCTTCCTTCATGTTCGGATAGATTATTGGTTTTCCTAAGTAAAGTGGCTGAGTGAAATCGCCCCCTCTCCCCTCATACTATAGCATTATGTTACTTCCGTGTTCTATAAGTATTGGAATTAATAGTTATGCTCAGGTACAATGACGTAGCCAGAGTCACCACCGTGACTGTCCGCTACGATCATCCTATTGATCCGAAACATCACCGCAGTAATCATGATTCCTTACAAAAATATTCAGCGTAAGCCCGATGGTAATACTACTGATTCGGAAAAATATAAGCTGTATCACAACAGTAAAAGGGTGACAGCCACATGGATCTAAGAACTACTGAAGTATTTGCGCTGGCTGAAAAAGGAACTAAGACTAATACTCATGCTGATTGCGTTAATAATAGCGTTGGTCTTGCAGTGCGATAGGGGTTTGTGCTTGGAATTTTGTTCATCATCGTCAAATAAGCTATTTAATCTCGTATAGAGCTCTATTTATCATGTGACAAGAAAAGACGACACCGTTGTCTTGTTGGTGAATATGTAGATAGGCTACCTTCTCACACCTTACATCGCATTATGGTACACCGAAATGCTGTTCCAGTAGCTCCTCATCTTCGCTGAACCTCAGAAGCATCACTAGTCCCGACCGGCAGCCGATGGCTACTCGACTACCTTGAACAAAGACAGCATCGCCGTTGGGACGATAGCCTTGAGGTAGAAAAATTACTTCCTTGCCCTTGAACTTGATCCACTTCCCGTCAGAGTCTACACTCCAGGAGGCCAAAGCGGGCCACGTCTCTGTCAGTGGCAACATAATCATAGAATCGGAATCACCCACGGGTTCCGGACCTCTCTCCGTCAGAATCCATCTCTCATCCACGCTAGGAACGCCGCTGAATCTCAGAGACTTGAATGATTGAGGTTGTTTCCGGACCATGCACGATCCACTCTCACAATCCCATATACGCAGCTCGTGAGAAGAGGAGGCTGCAACGCGCTTTCCATCTGGCGAGAATGTCACGCTCTCAATACGCGATGCGGCGAAATTAAAGGATTCCTTGGGCCGTGTGTTGGGCGATCCCTCGGGGTCAGTGGTTGTCCTATCCCACAGGTAGACCACTCTGTCATCTCCAGCGGAGGCGATGAGTCTGCCATCGGGCGAGAATGCGACGCAGATGGCATAATCGCTATGGCGCTTGAAGACTTGCAAAGGTGCAGGTGCATTGTCCTTGTTGTTTTTCGGGACCTGCGTGTCGACGTTCCAGACTCGAATTATCCCGTCGTCGGAGGCGGTTGCCAGAAGGAGGTTGTCGACACAGGGTGGCGAGAATGCGCTACCTCTGACCCAATCGTCATGCTCTAAGTTTTCGTGCGTCATCTCCCCTGTAATGGTGCCCCAAACCTTGGCCACACCGCTTGAGAAAGTGCCTGCCAGGGCCACCCCGTCATGTGAGAAGACTGGCGACAGAAGGGAATCACCATTTTCAAGTGTGCGAATATGGTCACCAGTATCGCCGTTCCAGAGGCATATAACCCCTTCGATGGAGGATGTAGCCAGGAATCTGTTATTGGGTGAGATGACAACTATGTTGATGGGGTATGAGTGCATGGGAACCTTAGTGATCGCGGTTGGCGATTTTTGGCTGTTTAGATCTGTGATTTCGATGAGTCCCTCCCGGCCACACGAGGCAATCGATGACAAGGAGTTCTTAGAGAGGAAAGAGATCTCTAGGGGTCCATATAAGTGTCTCGTCGTGACCTCTAGGGGTTTTTGATCGGCTTCGTCGTGCAACTTCCAAATTCGCACAATTTTGTCCCGCGATGCCACACCGAGGAAGGATCCATCCTCAGAAATAGCCAAAGAAACAATTTTTGAGAATATTTTCGGCTGGAGAGCGAGCTTCTCTATCTTTTTATTCTTGTCATTGAGGTTGACCCTCCAGAGAAAGACCTCGTCGTACGAGCCCGCAGCTAGAATATTGGACAATGGGCAGAAGGCCAGCGCGCATAGTCCGTTGTCAAACTTTTGCCTGTGGATTTCCTGGCCGCTCTCGCTCCAGATAACCAAATAAGCACCTTCGCTTCCACAACTCGTGGCAAGCAACCCACCTTGAGTGGCCCCTGTGGCACCGCTTTCCTGGTTGTTGTTGCTTGTTCCGCCAGCAGCTAGATATCTGACGCGAGTCGCGCCGTGACCAGGCCAGTGGCGGATGGGCTGTTTCTCGGGCTTCTCAACGTTCCAAATAGCGAGCTCTCCGGGTTCCACGACAACAGCGAGCCTTTTCCCATCCGGCGAAAAGCAGATGTCAAGAATGGACGCGGTCTCGAAGTTGTCACCAATGTCGGACCCCTGGATCGATAAAAAGGAACGGGAAACCGGTATGCTCCATAACTTAACTTTAGCTGATTCCATGGTAGCCATGCGGGACGGGCTACCGGCAGAGAACCTGACACGCCGCGGCCAGCTGTCAAACCCCTTCAGAGTCGCTTGAGATGTGCCAGTGAGCGGGTCCCAGAAGCGAATTGTCTCGTCATCCGATGCTGAGGCGAGAAGTCGACCGTCATTCGAGAACGCGCACGACCGTACCCAATCTGTATGCCCGTGGATAACGAGCGAGGTGCTTGTTTCCACGTTTGGTATCGAGCTTAGCCAAGGCAGCGCAGTGTGTAGGAGTTCCCCGCGGCCTGCCCCGAGGCTAGAGCAGAACAGAAGGCTATTATTCGGCGAGACATGGGGAGGGCTTTGGGTGTATGTATGAAATTGGATGAAACGACTGCTGGATCGGACCCGGTCTAGGCATCTTTTGACCTTATCATTTGACTCACCGGGCCATTCCTGGAGCAAAGAGTGACATTAGTTACGTAAAGGGGAAAAGGAAGGGAGGGAGGTAAAAAAAAAGGGTGGGGGGGGAAGAAAAAGGAGTAAGAAAAAGGGAAACAAACTTGTAGGATTCTCTCTAAATCGAACAGTTGGATAAGGATCTGGGTCAAAACGGAGGACGGGGTTAGGGTCTCGAGCCACTGAAGGAAATATTGCTTAAAAACTCAGCAACATCTCCCATGATGTCGTTGTATGTCTCCCGTTTAATGACCTTGCCATCAATTTTGCGCAAGTGCTTTAGCCAGTACCATGTAGAATAGTGATTGACTTCTTTGGCCTTATTATGCCTGCCACGCACAGAGTTCCCCATTCGTTCAGAAAGGGCTCTCAAGCAACAAAGCGTCATGTCCGCGTGGCGCTGAGATGTTCCCTTCATTTTCTTGCGGAAGAAGTACTTAGCTGACCGGTGCACGAAGAAAACTTGGTCGTCACGGATCTCCAAGAAGGCAAAGCACTGCCTCCTGATGATAGTAGCTAAATCGACATTCCGGGGTATGGTATCCTTGGGTAGGCACTCGCCTAGCTCGTCAAGCCGTAGTGGCTTGTAAGCCGTCGCTAGTGTGTTTATGATCTCACGGCAGTAACGCGGGCTCTCCCACTGTAGCTTGTCAAGGGTAGCTTCCATATGTGTGTACAGCGGCTCCAGACCCGATGGCAAAACCTCGTTGGAGTTGCTGTCCGAGTCAAGAAAGCGAATTGCGTTCCACGGTAATCCATGCGAAAGAATCTGTTTGCAGGCGGTGTCAACCCACAGAAAGTTGCCCTTCGATTGCTCAAGCATCTTGTATTCGACCTCCTTGTGGAAGCTGTCAGGAATTTGCATATCTTTCATGACTCCTGCTACTCTGAGCTTGATATGTTCCACCGTGGCACCGAGCATCACGGGCTCGGTGGCCGGGGAGATTGAGTCACCGTCGAGATATAGCTCCAATTTCTGGTCCGCACCGTCTGTCCGAGGGAAGCTTCTCTTCTTAGCGCCGTCGGAGTCAGCTGATATGAGCCATCTCACGCCAGTGACCTGCCTAGTGCTGCTGATGAAATCCATGAGCGCCCACACGGCCTGATTGGTTTCATCCTCGTCCTCATCGTTGCAGCACTCGTCAATGGCGTTAATGACGAAATACGTTGGCTTAAAGGAGCTGTCATCTAGAATCGCCCGGAACACCGAAGATATGACGTGCAAGTCTTCAGGGCGATCGAAACAACGTTTCTCGGCCGTATCGTAGGCCGCAAGAAAGTGTCGACGAAGCCATGTCTGTTGTTCGAGAACTTGCAATACAAGGCACTGTAAGATGGCTGCAGCGTTTTCTGCCCTCTCCCTGCCCCGATTACAGAAGAAAGCTGCGACGTAAGCTGGTAGGGGCTCTGTCCCCAGTTTAACATCGATGTCCTGGCACTGGAACAAATCTTGAGCGATAGCTTCCAGGAGTATTGATTTGCCTGTCCCGGGCTTGCCCACAATCCAGAGCTCGCAGTGGTAGTCGGGGGCATCCGGTGATGAGAATTTTGCATATACTTCGGTTGACTTGACCCAATCGTGTGCGCAGTCTTGAATGCCTCGACGCTCCTCTGGGACTTCGGACAGCTCATTTCTAAAAGAATAGGATAGACCTTCTGGAAGGCTTGGAGCAATATATGATGCGGGTAACTCATTTTTTATATGCTCGTCTTCTGTGTTAAGTGACAGAGATTTGAACGGCTGATTGAGTCTTGACTGGAGTGAAGGCTGACCAAAGCAAGCCATAACTGCTCGCTCCTTTTCGACGATGTCGTCTGGAAATTTGACGTTTTCTTCGGTGCTGAAGTATGGTAGACGAATCGAACAAAGGATGATAGCTTTGTACAGCTCCAAGATTGCCATTCTGGTTTCCTGGTTCTGGGAAGCGGGCTGACCGAGTAGAAGGCCTGGTAAGGAGCAGTACCACTCCATCGCCGTGATGATGTTTATGAGATACTGGGATGATTTCAGGCTTACTGAATCTGACATATTCATCAAAGCCTATGATGTTTTCCCTGGATCAGCTCGACAAGGTCTCAAATTGAGGGGTATCGATGGTGCTTACATCTGCGGCCTTGCAGACGGCAACCCACGCGACAGCAGCTCCACGCTGCGTTTCTTGCAACGCAACATCCCGAACGATGTCCCTGAACTTGGAGAAACTAGTAGGCTCGGTTTCGCTGTTGCGATCAACGCCGGCTTTGTCTTCAACTAGACCTGGTTCCGTAAGCAGACTCTCTAGTATTCGTTGCATTTCATCCATTCGAGCGACGGGGTTGGTCGTATCGAACTCGACTCTACGGCTAATGTACCTATTTCCCAAACGTCGCAACCATCGGAGCTCACGCCGCAAGAGAACCCAATCAGAGGGAGGCAATTTGGGGACGTCGTCATATAGCAGGGCATCATAGGCCTCGGTCCAGAGCAGAAGCAGAGCATCATCTTGGGAAGTAGCCGAATCGTGTATCTTTTTCGATTTGTCTGTTCCTTCCATTAATACCGTAGCTCTAGCTGCTGCTTCTAATTCGGGGGTTGCTTGGGGTGCGTGTGACTTTGTATCAAAGAGCTCCATAACCCCCTGGGTTAAACCATCGCTGGCGATATTCCGAGGCTTGTGATCATCATCAAGTGGTGTCTGGCAACTGGAACTTGGCACAACTTCGACTGTTGTGCTGGGGATTGCTAAGGAAGTCCTTTCAATGGGCCCAGCGTTTGAGGAGGTGGGCGGTGATGTAGGCTTGTTTTCGCGGTTCCATGTCTTTGTTTTTGTCCGGGACACAGGGCGCTTCAACTTTTCGCAGAATCGTGTGAGAGATTCTAAGAGGTTCGGCTCCGGCTCCGGGTTTGTCGAGGCGTTGTTGCTTGTCATCCTTAGCAATTTCATCAGTATGTGGAGAGTGGACGATGTAGACGCGACATCCAAGTTGTGTGCTGTGCGTGTGACTTGAAAAGACACACTCTGAGTGAAGCATTTCTCACAATAGTGACCCGAGGGTCATACAAAAGCATAAGAAAGAGCGTGGGCTCAAAAAGCCGGAGTCGACAGCAGTAGACTTGCCAGGGATAGCGACACGCTACGTGCTAGCGTGGCAGGTATGTACCTGATGTTATACCAATGTGTGGCCTTGTAACACCTGGTCAACAAACGCCAAGCTGCATGAGACCACACCCTCTCCCTTTCCTTCACATATTGCATCTTGGCGCGCACAGCTCGGCAACTGGTCATTGAAGCCCGTCTTCTTGGGAGATATCCGGCGGTACTCTAGCTACGAATGCAAATGTAACGATGAGATGCACTGAATAATATGAGCCCCCCCCCTTTTTCCCTGCTTCTCCCTTTCCCTATCAGGTACCTAAGCGAAATCACACCAAATAACATTCTTACCCTACCTACGGTCGAAGAACTCGACTTGATATCTGAGAGATCAACGTGACGAAAATGGCCGACCGGTATGATTATGAGGACCATGAGGACGATAGCGATGGGATCGATGTGCGATGCCAAAACCTCGATGAATTCGATTCGGACAATAAACTCCAATTCAAGCTCCATGAGAGTTACACTAACACTGCGCTGGTCGAACAAGGCCATCTCAGAAGCTATGACGCGAAGAACGGCACCCTGCTCTTCTACGACGACAAGCCCTCGGACTACTCCATAGTGGTCGATCGAATCCTTTGGGTTGATGGCTACGATAGTAGGACGGTCGACGGCCAGCACAACCGCGAGATGACGTTAATCGTGCTCCAAATCAAGCTGCGATCGGCTGACCCCGAGTCCAAGTTCAGTAGCTTCACTGCCGAGCTGAGATTCGAAGACAAGGAGGGTCTCGACATTCATGGCCCGCTAGTGGAAGCTTGAGCCCCTTTCCGCGGGCCCGAGAAGTAGAATCCAGTCGTGGCTCAGCGAGAAGTGACGAATAAGAAAGAAGGGGGGGCCAAGGCTGGCTATCAGGGCATCGAGCTGTCGGGCATCAGAAGCCGTGAAGAGAAGACGTCATGGACCCAGGTCCACTTTGACGAGGGGACCTCGGACGACCTGTATAGCGACAAGGTAGGCGTCGTAATGGGGTCCGGTGGGCCTTGACGCAGAATAAGTTGAGCGAACTTGGCATCACGCCTGAGATCTGGGTCGCTGTTCTTTTGTCGCGCAGCTCGAAACGGCCCTACATGGTCAAATTTCGCCTCGACGCTCGTGGCGGGAACTGGCGTGAAGTTGTCCAGGGGACGAAGCGCTTCTTTGGACTAAGCCCAGACGAAACGAAGCCCTTCTCGGTCACACCTTGGGTGCAACCAATCTGTCAGCAAGGCGAGGGCGAACGAATTCGCAACACCATCGATCCCGACAACCTCGAGAAGCTCAGGGATCCCTCGAACGCCACCAAGCTGACTCTACCCTTAGGGCCCGACTATCATCTAACCGCGTCGGAAGTGTCGAGCAGGACTGGATCTGGAGCGTCGGGTGAGGATTTGATTCCCAGGCCTGCGGAAGCAGTGAGTGATAGAGATGAGGAAAACGCAGCGGCCAGCCTGCAACGGGACGCGCCGCGACCACAGCCCCAGCGCCACTCTATAGAAGAGCTTAGTCTGTCCAACTCAACAGCTGTGGCCCCTGTTCGTCTCGCGACGCCAGAAAGTCGCATAGTTCAGGCAGAGGCACTCATCAAAATTCTCGAGCTAACGATCCTCGAGCTGCGGAAAGCTTTGCTCAATATTAAGGGCGAGACCCAACAACAACCTTCGGTATGGGTCTCATCTATAGTCTGCGTAAAGTTGCAATTATTCCTGAGGTCTATCCGAAATACACTCTGTGTTTGTTGCATGAAACCATTAAACTATTAGTTTTCGTGAAGAGGTCTGACTTGACGAATACGATTTGTGGAGAATGTTCGCGTCGTTTATGGATATTTTGGTAGCCATACAGACTTACCTACCCATACAGCCATATTGAAGAAATCGTCAGCTGCTCGCAGCTGGATGACAGCTTGTTTCTAAATTTAGAAAATACGCTAGCCCAAAACATCCATTTTGACCGGTCGCAACCTATCTGAGAGGTGGACTCTATTTAATAAATCTTTTTATGGCCGTTCTATTAGCTTGCACATAGCAGGGTCAAAAGTCCAGACCATCCTTAAAAATTAAGTACAGTGTATTTATTTACCGCTTACAGTAAATGCTTCCTAATTGGGAAAGAAATGTTAATTCCTGCTGGACTGCTAATAGCTTGGTAACTTACGTTTCGGTCTGATAACAATCTGCAAAGTAAAAGATACGTTGATTTCGGACCGTTAGCAGTCCGGCAAAAATTAATCAGCTTTTCCTAATTAAGAAGTACTTACCATAAATAGTAAATAAATACACTGTACTTAATTGTTAAGGATGGTTTGCCACAACCTACGTACATGGAGCTCAACATAAGGTAATCGCATAACTAAAGTATATACGTAGCCGTACTCAGTAGTCAGCTGTGCCTGTCGATGGGAAAGATCCCCTAGTCCCTCTATTATGTGCGTTTAGGGATATCATATCTAGTGTAGGATGTTCTCAACTTCTGCATCACTGACAAAATGCATGCCACCCTCACATCGGTAACCCCCGGCCTGAGTCGTCCACAAGTATCCATATTTGCAGCGGCCCAGTTTCCTGAGGGAATTCTGGACCTTTTCTCTCTGCTTCAAGAGCCGTCCCGCATTCTGATACTCATCGTTGATTACCTTGTACTCTGCCACCAGCCGCTCCCTGTCAGGCCCCTTACTCTTGACCAACGCCTTCCTGACATTATCGCGCTGCCATTCTAGGTCCTCAAACTCGGCCTGTTCTTCACTTGCGGCTACCTTGGCTCTCTGTACTTGCTCCCAAATCGCGTCCGAAACGCCATCCTCCCGATTGACTGTTCCCTCTGTCTTCTTCTGTTTCTGGATCCGGGGTTGGCTGGTATCCAGGTGGACCTTGGGGGCTGCTGCTCTAGAACTCTCAGCGTGTCCGCCAGCGCCACTGCTTACGTGGACCTTAGTGTCGGCGCCTGTTCTTTGCTTGTGTTGATCACAGGGGTTGCACGTGGTGGCGACTGGCCTTGGGGGCGTCTGGTGTGATTCCTTGAAAGATGGGCTCTGGTTTGGTTCTAGGTTTGGCGAGCCTTGGTGGGCAGTTGAACAGCCTGGATTCCCGGAATTCTTGTTGCGCGCTTTCTGCTCTGAGATCTTTTGCTTCATGCAACTCACGACGATCGCCTCGAAATTGGCTTCCAGATCTTCGGCATCGAGGTTGTCTGATTCCAAAATCTTTCCTCTTATCTGCCTCGCAAGATGTTTCACGTCACGGGCATTTGCCCAGCCTGGGATCAATTGCATATCAGAGAACAGTTGTTTCACTTTGTTATGGTTCAGTGACCATGGGTCACATGTAGAGTTGATTTTGACCGCGAGGCCATTGCTTGCTAACTCTCGACTCAACAGTGTTGTACAGTCTTCGGGAGCAATGTTCTTGAAGGCGATCTCCTCAGAGAACACACTAGACACGGCAGTCGATTTTGTTAGTTTACCAAGACTCTCCTTGTCTCCTGCTAGGATCACTACTATGTTCCGCTGGTACATCGGCTCGGAGAGGAATTGGGTTAGCTCTTCGACTGCTGTAGCCTCATATGAGCCATTGAGTAAACGTGAGGCGTTGTCGATAAAAACAAGGCGGCCGACAGCATTCCGAAGCTTCTCACGTGTCTTGTGACCAGTGTGCCCGACGTACTGGCCAACAAGATCCGTTGCTGTATATTCAATTACGTCTGGAATTGATAGGTAGCCCATATCAAAGAACAGCTTCGCCATGAGACGTGCCGTCGTCGTTTTCCCAGTTCCTATATCTTAGATGTCAGCCTAGATACGCCATTGAAAGTTGCATCATGGTGGAAATATCTGGATATTTCTGCTTGTATAAGAGTACGTACCAGGGGGCCCATGAAACAGGAATCTAGTAGGGACTAGATCCAATTCTTCCAGGCTCATACCGAGTTCTTTTGCTTTCCAATGCCGTTTCTGGTAGCCCTCTAGTCGTTCGATGATCGTGAGGTCAATTTGGCCTTGCATCTCCTTACGGCAATTGACGCGTGCCGTCGAATCTACGTTTAAGTCGAAGTCTACCGCTTCAAACTTAGGATTGGGGTTTTGCGGGTCGAACGGCGTTTTGGATAGTCTCCTGGAATAGTTCAATTTCGCTGTCTCCAGGGCATTGTCGACTATGCCTGCGTTAGTGCGGTTTCCCCTCATATCGCCTTTGAAGATCTCGCAAGCAGCAGCGAGTGCATCGTCAGAATAGTCGAGGTCCTGGTCCGTCATTTTCGACCGCAATATCGACATTAATTGTTCGATAGTAAAACTCGCGAAGCGAAAGGGCTGTTTGATAGGAAAGCGACGCGAAAGCCCCGGGTTAGCGTTATGAAACATAGTTCTCATCTTATCCTCGTAGCCGACGAGAATGATACATCGGTCCTCAAATGCACTTCCTTGTACTATCGAGACGATCGTATCGATCACTCCAGACTTAAACTTGTCGTGGTCACCGTTTTGATTACCTGGATCGAGCATGTATGCCTCGTCGATTATGAGCACCTTGCCAACAGATGCATCGAGAATCTGTCGTGTCCGTGTTTCAGACTTGCCCAAGCAATCACCGATGAAGTCTGCGGGGGTTTTGAAAACGACTATGAACGGTGAGCCTTGTACTCGACGTGTGCGCAAAGAGGGTTGTTTTACCATCGCCACGGCTTAGATAGCCTAGGTCGGCCAAGATGCGACCGTATAGCCTGGCAACTGTTGTCTTCCCAGTACCTGGTTCACCGATGAAGACTTGATTCAAGGAGAAACTGATGGGGCGAAACTCGTGCATCTCTCTTTGGTAATTAACCTCAATTGAGTTAATCAAGGATTTGACACTTTCTTTCACCTGTTCCAGGCCAATCAGGCACTTTAATTCGTGCCATGCCTGACTTCTCATAATGGCTGCTGACGGATTAGGCCCCAGTAAGTCATCCTTCGTTAATAAATGGCAATTGTGTTCTTGACCGTCTCGTCTTTCTTTCACCAAGCGACGAGCTTGCCTCTGCGTGATCAGATTGAGCAGATTTTGGACTGCGCGTACGTTGCCAAAGCCCTTCTTGCCCCGCGCAGCAGATAAGCGACGAATGATGCAACGCATGTATAGTCCGTCCATGCCCCCTTCGACATCCATCTTTCCTTGGTAGTGATCGGTGATGTTTTTGCACATTATCTTCCAGAGTTCATAATCCGTATAGTCGTCAAAATCCACCATATATGGGATTCTGCTGCTGAGACCCGGATTGTGCTCAAAGAAGGGTTCCATCTCTTCCTTGTAACCCAAAAAGATGACTGCGAGTTTACCGACGTTTGTCTCCATCAAGTTAAGTATGATGTCTAGAGCAGACCTCCCGACCAAGCCAGCCTGTGGTGAGAGGAGTTGGTAGGCCTCGTCGATAATCAGAACTCCCCCGTGGTCATATCCTCTGATCATTCTTTTGATCATTCGTTCGATTTCTTGAGGACCCCTATTCACCACTTCAACACCGGAGATAGCCTCCTGAGTCCATTCATCAACTTCGAAGACGTTTAAACTTTCTAGAAACTACCCATATAGGTGGGCAACTGTTGTTTTGCCTGTGGTGCTTATCAGAATGACTCTCTATACGAAAAATATACACTGGAAAAATGATCTTACCTGTTCCTGGGTTTCCTCGAAATACAATGCTGAACCTCTCAGATGATAGACTGCGACCTTGTTCTTTGCATATGTCGATCTGGGACTTGACGTCCAAGAATTGCTTCTTAACAGGCTCTAGACCATCATATTCCATTAGCTTGTCTAGAATATGATTTGTTTCGCCACCTGTGACCTTTCTCCGAGCCCATTCTTCCTTGGCAGTCGATTCCGCCGGCTTGAAGCCTTTGGGATTGAGACAGGGGGAGTTCAGTTCATTCTTGTCTTTCTCATTGTCGTTGGTGACTAGTAGGTTCAGTGGAGATACAGAACCAGATTTTGAACTGTTTGTCATCACGGGTGTAAGCACCGGGGGACTCAAAGTTGAAGAGCTGCCCATGTCTGACGAAGTATTGACGTCCAAACAACTATTACTTTGTGGGCAAGGTGGGGGTACATCTGCCAGTGAGGGCTGCTGAGACATTGTCAGGGTCCGCGGTGCTAATGAAGGTCGTCTGTCTTGAAAGTATGGCAAAGGATATCCGAGTCCGCCGCGCACCCCCAACATGCTGCAACAAAATATATGAAAGAGCAATGGAACACACAGAGGAGACAGTATTGCTCCCGCTCAAGCAAGATCATGGGGAATATAAAATGAGAGTATTAAATAGAACGACTAAGTATATACCAGAGTGACTGTTGCTCTTAGGGAATGCCTCTCGATAGGGCCACGTATAACTCACACATATCACATACAATTAGCTTAGATTCTGAATGAGGCTCTGTTCAACATAGCCTTCAATGTGCCTTGACTAGGCATTCACTTATCTCCTAAATTTCCCACCCTAACTTTTCCGGGCGTTTGGGATTGGGGCCTTTCGTCCGTCCATTACGTAGTACCTTTAGGTTGCGGGTTGACGAGATGGGCAGTGCCTCTGGGTGATGCGACGTAAGGTCGTGTTACAGGCGTGGACGGCGGTGAACACGCGCGAAATCGAGGCCGTTCAGGGCTCGCGTATATGAGACATTAGGCTGAGAGACCTTGGAGATTTGGAACCCCGTTATTTTCTGTAGCCAAGGCCAGCAATGTAGGTGAAGTGAGGCCCTCCGTATGGTCAAGGATCTTGCAGTGCCTTAGCCAAGCCATTGTTCTACGTCTGCCAGGGAAGGCAGCTAGGCACCAAGAATCATGAGTGATAATGTACATCACTCGACTCATGGAGCCCAAAAGTGCACTTGTTGCAAATTCACATCTGGTGTGCCTAGGTACCTGACCCGCGGACCTTGTCCAGGAACAAGGGCAAGGCGCTGTAAGGATAGGGGTTGGATATCGTCGGAGGAGTACTACTGGCGTCTGATTTAGTTGTCAACAAGTTTCTATAAAGCGCAACTAAACAATATACAGCGTTTCGAATTCAGGACACTCGAATATTTCGCACACGTCGATATATTCTATTCTTCGTTCAACTCACAAAGATAGTGGTGAGGACATAGTGACGAGTGATAACCATCTAACTTCAACAATAGGCGCAAATGGGCGCGAGGTTTTCGTGTTGGCCTTGATCATCATCCCTCCAAGTGAACAAGGCTACTGGCCCTGCATACAAAAATTATTCCAACCATTGTAGCGCGTTATGTGGTTCGGTAGTGGAGCAAGATGAGCAAAGTATTTGTGGTAAGGAGTTAGGCAGATTTGGATTTGCATCTGTTGGAACATATGCAGGCTGAATTCTCAATAAGCCTGAGACGCTATAGGTAAGTAGTATTGTTGGTGGTGAGCTGGCCTGGATGCAACGTATATTACCCTCATTGGTAAATTACCTGGGGGGGATGTGTCTAGATTTGATAATCTGATGATGGCCTATGGGGATGAGATTTAACATGGCTTATTATGCCTTAAGTTTATCTATTGATCTACTATTTCCCATGCCTCCAATGCTTCAGGCGACACCTTCTGAGATGCATAGAGGGGTATGTAGCATTGTGGCTGAATATAATAGACAGACATCTGCAGGTCTGGACATCAAATGCAAATTTTTGCAAGCCTCTCAACCACCTGGGAATAGAACTCTCTCTGTAGCAGAACAGCGGTATCTGGGTCGCCCTCATTGCTCGCCTCATTGATACCAAACGCTGTTGGGCCCATCAGGCAGGCTCGGATGGCAGAGTACATGAGATCGCCCATACAGGCCCTTACATCTTGCAGGAGGCGCGGTTCATTATTCAGAAGACGCTTACGGGCCTTGATGGTGTGCTGCAAGCGCGCCTTCTCGAGGTCCACGTTAAGCACGCTGTCAATCGGTCGCCAGAGGGCGATTTCAAGCAGCACGATGCCAAGGCTGTAGTAGTCGTAGCTCTTTTTGAAAGCTGCCTGATCACCAGTCGAGCAGTAATCTGCCTGCACTTCCGGGTGTCGATAAATATCGTGCGCGGGGTTTTGTGCCGCCTTCTCCGTCCACTGCCCCTGACCCATGGGCCGAGAGTAGTCAAACCCAGAAAGAATCGGTTGTCCAAAGTCGATTCGACCGAAGTCATGATCTTGCGACCCGCTACTTTCGTCCTGCAGGCCTTCCTTGTTACCCTGTTCATCGGGAAAGAATAACACGTTATAACTCCGTAGGCCCTTGTGCAGCCAGTTAACTGCGTGCAAACGCTCTAGGTTCACTGCCACAGCAAGCGCCAGAGCCACTCGCTGTGTTAGGCTCGGGATAGTGGATGACGTGTTGTTGCCAGTGTGATGCTGCTGCTGTTGAGCCCGCAGCAGCTCTAGCAGCGACACGGGGCGTGTACTGATGTCACAGCCTGTTGGTTTCTCAAAAACGAGGCCACACCAGAGCTCACAAGGCTCATCACCATTACGGGTTCCAGCCGTGGTGACATCAATGTAGAAGTAACCTAGGCAGCGCGCAGCCCGAAACATGTCAGTATTCTTGTCACGATTGAGCATTGTAATGAGCGCAGTTAGACGGCTAGTCATCTTGGGAATTTTATTTGGCGTCCCTGGTATACCGCAATCAGGTATATGCCTCCACTCAACCCAGACATGCCGGCGTTCAGAATTAGGGGGCTTGCGGGGGCAGAAAATGGCCTCGGTTCTTGGTTCCTCCATCGCACACCCTAATTCTGAGATATCGTCTAGCAAAGTAAAGTCTTCTCTATTGAGCTCGACTGAGGCGATCGCGCTATTTGCTCCATCTATCATGACGTTCATCGTCAGCGGGTCTATCGCCTTGCCTTCCTGAATTGCGAGGTTGATGGCTTTGGTCTGAGCTAGAGATGCCAGATTATCGTGTGTAAGCTCCCCAGCAGTCTTATCTCGCGAGTTGTCCGTATCGTGACTCATGGAGCCGTAGTTTCCTACAGCAATAGGTACCTTCGAGCGCTCTGCTTGGAGGATGGCAAAAAGCTGACCGAAATTGGAGTTAAGCTGCATAATCTCATGATTGGTTCTGACCTATTGTCGGTTGGTGAGCGTCCAATTGAAAGCCGATACTTTCTTTGCAACATACCTGAAGCTCAACCAATTTTCCTGCTTGATTTCTATCTAGAAGTTCCGCAAGAAAGTTATTGAGATTTGTGATTTTCCCCAGAAGGATGTCCATCTTAGGCTTTTGATGTGCCACCCACCGCAGTCGTTTAGGGAGGGTACGAGTAGCATGAATATATGATAGTGCCCTCTGCAAAAGGTCTTCCGACTCTGGGAAACGGACACCGGATGGGCCCGTTCCAGCGTTACTAGTCTGGGCCTGGGATGCTGGTGGATCTAGCCCTTGAATGGCAACCAAATTCTTGTTGTAGTCCACAAAACGAAACAGGAGCTCCTGTTGCTGATGAAGGACATCATGGACCATTCCCCTTCCCGCCGTACCAATGATGAGGCTACTGTCATCCTCGGAGACCTGGACGATACGTGCCCAGTCCAAGAGACGAAATTGCTCGGTTTTCAGTCTCACTCTTAAGTGCTCATACTCCTTGGGCATATCAGATGCCTCGGAAAGCAATTGATATCCTACATGGCAGAAAAATAGGTCAGTATGCATTCTGAACCTTTGATGATCCGAATAATGCAGACTTACCTTTGATACATCCGGAAAACACCTGAAAGGTTAAAGATACAAAGGCGAGGGCCAATTCTGCCATGTTCACGCGAGGAGTATGGACTTTCTAGTCATCAACAAAATACCATAAGAAATAGAATTATTTATACAAAATTCGGTTTATCGCGTTATTGCTGATAATTCTAACCTTCAAAATACACCCTAAACAGTAAGACTTGAGACTTCAGTATATAAATCATCAGTAACCTCCAGTTGTGGCTGAATGTAGGCAAACCCAAGTATGGCTGTGCTCCATAAACATGAAACGGAGGCTCTGGATGCATATAAAAAACGAGGCGGGCAAGGCAGGTTACGAATAGGCTATGCTAGGCATCACTATCTACTGCACGGACGTGAATAGGGCGGCGAAGGTGTTGGACAACGTAGTGGGGTGGGTATAGCGTGACCGCTTTTCGCGTCGAGACAAGGCGCAAGTGGTTCGCCGATAGAGGAAGCGAGGGTGAGGTGGCTTAGCATGTTCCCAGTGCCTCTCTAGAAAACTATCGATATCCTGTGCCATGAGGTAGTATCAGAATAAGGTGGGCTTCACACAAACCCTGGAATTCATAAGTTCGTTCTATCTCCAGCTCGATAGTTCGAATAGTACTTCGAAAGCGAGAAGTTCCCTTTGGTTCCAGTACTTCTCTGTTTGCTAGCCGGCCTAAGCATCGGATATGCAAGCAGAGGGGTGGTTCCCAGGAACACCGACCTCGCAACCACCAACCTTCAGCTAGTCAAATGCAATAATGGAGGACCTCTCAAAGGCGATTGTTCGGTATCGCCCCGAAGAGCGCTGTCAGCCACACACGTTCGACTCCAAGACCGATGCGAACTTTCTGGGCAGAGGTGCATACGGCGAGGTATACCAGGTGAAGTGTACCTCATGTCTCGGGGTTTGTCCCTCTCGGTTCCAACACATACAGATTATGACGGAAGTTAGTCACTGACGGTATCATCAGGAGTATGCAATAAAAATCATCAAATTCACAAAACCTAGATCAAAAGCTTCGCGCGACAAACTCCTTCAGGACACTGACATGGAGCTAAGATGCTACATGACACTGGACCATCCGAATATTTTAGCCTACGTGCATCATGAATTAGATTCTACAGAAATGCGAATATATACAGAATTCTGTAGGTTGAAAGACCTGGAGAGTCTGATGGATCACCCCGAGTAAGATGTTCCCAACAAATCATCACAGCGAAGAGGGGGGAATGCTAAAAAAAATATAGATTTGTTCCACATGTGCTTTGTTGGGATATACTGGAAGGCCTAGCATCGGCTCTGGCAAGATGTCATTACGGACTCAAGGTAATGAGGAAAAATGGCGCAGTTTGCCGCTACACGGGATTCGAAAAAGAATGGCGACCCATTCTACATCGCGACATCAAACCAGGAAATGGTAAGTACCATAGTTTTCTCGTCGCAAAGCGAAATTAGCTGTGTTAACTTTGAAAATGATTTTCAGTTCTTATCGCCACCCACGACAGGACAGTAATTCCTAAATTAGGTGATTTTGGGACAAGCTTCAAGTTAGAAGAGGATGGCAAACCCCCGTCGTCATTGGCAGGAACAAGACTATATTGGGCCCCGGTACTAGAAGATTCTACATAACTGATTGAAATTTATCACGTGGAACTAATATTTTCTAGGAGGTCAAGGATCAACTAGAGGATGGACGCATAACTACATGGTCTGAAGAGACTGATATATGGGGAGTTGGTGCGGTGCTATACAGAGTTCTCACGCACAGCGAGCTTCCCCGGATACCGCTGAGGACTCGGCAAGAGAGGATAAGAACAATCAAGAACTTCATACCGCAAAGCACCGTGACAGCTCCGGAAGTACTAGCTTCTGTTATTAGCGATTGTCTCGACCCGTCAAAAACTAGACGACCGTCTGCACTCCAGCTTCTGGCTGTAGTTTTGAAGTCAGATACTTCATCGCAAGGCCTAGACAGAAGCGAGAGCTTCTGGAGAGTTATTGCAATGAATCCTGATCCGAAGCTAGCATCTTCCGTTGTAGAATACTTCGTCTCGAAGCAGCTGCCACTACTGGCTGGAAAAACTATGTTCGGCCTCCTGGAAACAATCCTTATTGTATCTGTCGCATACAAGCATTGTCCCCGCTTGATCAAGCGGTGCCACACCGTACTCTGCGGTAACCTAATCAAGGATCAGGATAGCGAGCTTACCGGGAGCACGGTTTTCCATATGCTTGCCTGGTTGCCCAGGGAAGAAGAGGAAATAATGCGCCTTGTTTTCGAAGATTCTCGATGGCCATCCTCGGTGGAGTTATCCAGTTTGATCCTTCACCCGAACAAAGCAGGTTTTTTGCCTAGCGCTATAGCAGCATTTCAATGTAACAAGGACCTTGTCCTCAGGCTGACGAAGATTGAGTGAGTGGGAAAACATAACGTCTTCGACAAGCAATCTAACACTTATCACAGGGAACAAGCGCGTGTAGAGGCTTATAACACAAGGACCCAATCCAAATGCGCTTCTACTCATGAAGCACAGCGTGGTCATGCTGCCAGAGAATTTGATTTTATGTTCAAACTACTTACACAAGATTTAACAGAGTTTAGCTACTCTAACTCCGAGGCAGCGAAGGCTATGATAAGAATAGCGCATTGCGGCTATTCAAACGTGATCCGGAAGTTCGTGGAGCTAGGTATCAAACCATCCAGTCCTTCGATTCGAGGCAGCCGTTCGGAAACAGTTTTACACGTATTTGCCTTTTTGGGAGATGCTTCGATGATTCATTTTCTTTTGCAAGAAGAATCTGACATTGAGGCGCGGGATAAATCCGGGCGGACCCCATTGCATTGGGCCGCCTGGGAGGGTAAAGATGAAGCGGTCGATGCGTTGCTTTCAAACGGCGCGGACGTCGATGCGAGAGATAAAGATAATCGAACCGCTCTTTACGGGGCGGCAGGGGCAGGCTTTACGGAAGTCGTTCGTCAATTGGTCTCCCACCATGCCAATGTTGCGATTCGAGGTGGCCAAAACGACGAAACTGCATTGGAAAGAGCCCAAAAGAGAAATCATGTTCAGGTGATCGATTTACTGAGCAGGAAGACGAGTCCTTGAATATTTGATCCTTTATATAAGCAAAAGCCCTTGTTAGACTCATAGTGCAATGTGCAGATTTCAATTCTGACTTCACCAATCATAAGTATATCAAACTTGACATAACCAACGGTGATTACTCTCACGGGTTCACGAGGTAGCTAAACGTGGGGTATGAAAATATTTGTCGCGTGAGGACTACAAATGTTGAATACTGCGATAGTTTCAATGGGCACTAGAGCTATACTTTTCCATTTCATCGACAGATGCAGATATGAGGCTATTCCCAACTATAGCCTATTCACGTATACCTTACAGCCCGTATCTTGACACTTGATGAAAACAAAATAAGGATGGGGTACGTTAGCCCGCTAACGAAGTAAGAAGGAACACTGGGATCGGGATCGGGATCGTGGAAACGCACCGTTAGTATGGAATTATCATATCGTTCCAATCACTTATGCCCTTATTGTACAATCACAAAAATGTTGGACAGTTGCAGATGACTGATCTACGAACAGAAAAACCACTATGTCTAGCATTAGAAGCCCGTGTTGTCTTACACCTCCATGTAGTTCTAGTGAGCAACCAAGGCGGCTTCGTCCGTCGTGGCTAGATGCAGGGGCACGCTTTCATGCAATGCCGCTTTACTGAGGTTACGGGACTTGCTAATGCACACGAAGGCAATATAAATCAGCAGCGCCGAAAAAGAATGAGAAGAGTCATTGATAATGGATGTACTGTCGAAGTATTGATGTATTGTTGCCCAACCAGCAGGCATCAGGGCACAGTTGGGGAGACCGATGCGCAAGTGCTGCGCCGAGGCAGCCGCCTATGCTCCTGCAACCACATAGGTCCAGAAAAGTCCAGACAGACCACTCTTGATCAATAATGCAGAAGTTTCCAATGCGAAAAACGCCCTTCCACCTCACTCCATGTTCAAGGGACCATGACATAGCCTGGTGCTGTGGATAAAGCATGCATCGCCCCTCTCACACCCTTTATTGGTTTATATGGCTGTGTAGCTGCATGTTTGCCTTCTTCTAAGTACTCTGCTAAGGTGCCGCCAACGAGTGCTTGCCTTATTCTTCGTACTCGGACATCGCCCTGACATTTAACTATCTAATCAACTTGTTCTTTTTATCAACTGCTTAATATGTCATGTGTCCTTCAATCCCCTTAAAAATAATTAAGCTTGAGTTCATTACAGAAGTTCGATAAACAAAAGTAATCGGAGCACGATGCCAAAGATCGGAGTAGTCAATCCCTCCGGGTCAAGACCAAAGCCGCTAGGAAACGGACTGCGTCGATTGAGGTTTCCATTAGCAGAAGATACTGCGGGGTAGGTTCCTAATGCTATATAATTAGTCTCGCGTACTAAGGTATATTAACAGTCCATCTGGTGTTGGGCCAGATCCACATGAAACAGAGAAATATGCTACAATCATTGAAGACGGTACTCATGTCGATGATGACTCTGCCGATGAGGAAATCTTGCGTCCCACCCTCAAATTCCAAGCCGGGGTATCCCGTGTCCGAACAATGGAGTCCATGCTTGACACGCTCCTTTCAAAGGATCAATCTGGGACTGGAAAGTCGCACAGGAAACGACCGCAATTTGCCGGAGTCACTGAGGAGACTGACACATCCAAGAGAAAGGAACGATCCACTAGTTCAAGAAGTTTCTCAGAAGTACTTAAAGAGGTCGCAGGTCAACTAGTAGACGAAAGGATCGACATTAACGAAGTATCAGCAAGTATACTGAATTCGAAATCCGAGAGAAAACCTGATAGCGAGTGGAAGCCAATTCACTTTGCAGCCCAGAAGGGTAACCTTGGTTTGATCAAGGCATACGTCGAACGCGGAGTCGATGTTGACTCGCGAGAAGATGATGACTGGACACCACTCATAATAGCTGCCCGGGTCGGACAGCTGGAGGTCTGCCGCCTTCTTCTTGACCTCGGAGCGGACATCGACGCAACCAATAACGAGGGCAAAACGGCACTGCATGGTGCTTGTTTAAAAGGTAATACCGATGTTGTCCAGTTCTTGCTAGAACGGGGCACAGACGTGAGCATTAGAAACACTGGAAAATGCTCCACAGCTCTTATCATATCCGCCTACGAAGCGCACACGGAGATAATCCAGCTATTACTTGACTATGGAGCTGACGTCAACGATTCTGGGGAAGACATGTGGACACCCCTCCATTTCGTAGTCCAGTTCGATAAAGGATTGACTCTTGATGTGGCTCGACTTCTTATTCAAGAGGGTGCCGATATTGATGCCGTAGGAACCGATGGAGTTACTCCACTCTATTTAGCAGTCCAGGCCAAACGGATAGACGTGGTCGAGCTTCTCCTGACAGAAGGGACCAAGCAAATAGAGCAAAGAACCATTAAGGATAATTCGGCTTTGGAGAGAGCTATAATCTATTCGAGGCTCGATATGGTTGATCTACTTCTTAGATATGGAGCGAGAACTGATCTTGTGGGCATGAGGGGGTTCAATATCGTTCATTTTGCTGCCTTACAAAGTAATGTGGATGTGATGAAGAGAATTCTTGAGATAGGGGCTGATATTGATTTGGAAAACACGGATGGGAGAAATCTTCGTCCCCTTCACCTGGCTTCCGGCAACGAGAATGAGGAGATTGCTTTGCTACTCTTGGAGAGGGGAGCGAAGCTATAAACCTATGTGCAGTTATATCTAAATGGAGTTCACAGCTGTCAGAGTTGGGTGTCCCCCGCAGTTGGTCAGTAGTTAACGGCTGGCACGACGGAGCGCACCGTATTTTCGACCACCCCACTTTTCGGCACCAACGTCAATCACCAATTACTCTACCATTTCAGGTTCAACAACAATACAATGAAGTGCTTTAGAATCGCTAGAACTGCCGCTATTATTCTGTACGAAGCCATACTGTTTCTGCTACTTAACAATGTCTTTAATGCTAGCGAACTTTAAATTTGGGCTCGATTCGACTATTGGGGTACCTACTCCAACGCAGCCACAGCTCCAGCTACAGGCAAGTCACACTCTGACAGATTAGCAAGCCACAGCTCTAGCGTTATAAGATGTCTTATAAATTTAATGAAGCTAATTTGCAGCTAGTGATTTAGGCTAAAAAAACGCAACCTTAAAAATATCTCTGCGTAAGTAGGGACGTATTCATGTCGGGGGTTCTTGATTTGCAGGTAACAATAGACGAGGAGACTCCTAGATGTAGTGCAGTTACATGTAAGAGTCAATTGTATAGAATGATAGACCATACAGTAGTGTTAGTTAGATTGATAGCTAAGGAAATAAACTAAAGGAGCGACTAGATACAGGGAGGATGGTAGTTATATAGACATAGAAGATGACTGAATATTTGAGAATTGGATTACCTTGAGCCTGGTGAGTCGTCACGTGACCTTGGTCTGTATGTCTATCAGAAGGGGTTCTCCCCCCGGGCCGGGCTAAGGTTGTTTCGTAACAATAACCCGGCGGCCTGACGGTTCGGTTTCCATTAATACGGTGCGCCAGTGGAGTCAACATACCGATGGCAAAACGGAGGCTACGAGGTGGACCGCACCGCCACAAACCGCATAATAAGTTAGCACTAACACTCGTGCCGAGTTCCTAATATTGCTATATAGTAAATTTCGGACTCATCTTGGGCTCCCTACTAGATTTCTTGATCCGTCATTAAACCTTTGACACTCCGCTACCATGCAATAGAGATACAATAATATGAAAACAAGGAGGGAATTGGCCTTCATCTATCTTCGGCCAATCTCCTTCCGCAGCCGGCCAGCTGCTGTGGTCGGAGGAGGTTCTGGCCAAGAAGACACGGCGTCATCGACTTCCTCTAGGAATGTAGCGCCGTTATGAATGGTAGACCCTCCCAGCACAGCTCTGACTCCAGGTGAAGAGGCATTTATACTGGCCACCGTCTTAGCCTCCTCGTATGTTGCTCCTCCGATTATGAACACAACGATGTCTTGGGGCTTGTCTCGTGTAGTGCCACCTCCCTCAACGAACGGATACTGTTGATCCCGGAGCTTACCTTTGATCATATCTTGTAGAGTCGTCTCCAAGCGTGGAGAGTGCTGCGTATAGACATTCTCGACGCCTTTTAAACCCTTGATAGCCCTAGCACCGGAAAAGATGCCGCCCGACTCGAAAATGTCTGCAATGCCGCCTGCTGCTTGAGATTGCTGCAGCGAGCTGTGGTATATGAGAAGTTTTGCAACTAAGTCGGCTTGACGAGTGGGCACACCACCAGCGGCAGTTAATAGGTCAACAAGCATGGCTAATGAGTTTGAAGGATGTTTCTCATAGCGTAAGGCGTACAGCGCAACCAGGCTAACTTTGTTCTCTGGCGTAACCGAAGGATGTTGAATGAGTTTTTGTACATTCTACTGACGTTAGTTGGCTGCTGATACTATAGAGAACGGGTCGTAGACGCACCTTTAAATCTGCAGCATGGTTATCATTGCAGGCGAGACTTTGCTCAACTTCACTGACTTCCAACAAGTTTTCTGCACCCACCCTTCGGCTCAGCTCAGAGACTAAGGTGACGTGCTTGCTGACGTTTCCTGAGAGTTGGCGGAATTCTGGATATTCTTCGATGAAGCGTTTCATGTCTGCTATCGACTCGATGTTGGCGTTGTTTTTCGTTTTCGACTGATACTGCTCTACATAATCCTTTATGTTCCCTCCGAGGTCGCCAAAGTTCAAGTACATATTCTTCTTAAAAAAGGGGTCTTGATCTTGCGACAGGACAATCTCCTTAAGCTCTGGCCGGATGTCCTGTACATCGCCCAGGTCAACTCTTCCATTGTGAATACCTAGGAGCTGATGCACCATGGCTTGATATGTCCACTGGTTTAGTAGGGGAGTCGCTGGGTCTTCTCTCCGGTCTAGAATAAGCAGTATTGGTGGCGTATCAACTTTTCGGAAGTCAAATAGCTGCTCCTCTTGAGTAATCTGATATCGCACCTCGGATGCCAGTTTCCTTGCCAACAGACTGTTCTTCTCATAACGGATTAATGGTTTCTTCTTGAGAGCCAGCAAAGCAGCGATGATACCCTCGGTGGTCCGTTGTAATGAGTCTGAGTTCCACATATCAGGGGTGCCGCTCCATAACCTTTGCCGAGGAAGGGTCATATCAAGAGAAAAGAGGTCTGGGTTAATGACAATAAAGTCAGCGAAGTGCTCCTGCACAGACTTAACGACTTCATGATCATCAGCCTCGGCCAGCCGCTCGAGCGATGACTTCTTGACAACATTGCTGAAGTAGAGGTAGTATTCCCCGTACTTCGGATCACGAAGCTCATCGATGAGGAACTGGATTGAATCTGGCGACGGGCGAACGAAGCAGAGACACCGCAGATGTCGCATCTTCTCACGGTTCTGATTATCTAGGCGGTCTGTGAGATAAATCTCATGATTGAGGAGAGACGACTGAGTGATGGCTGTTGACACAATTGGAACGGTGTCGCTGTCCAGGAGCAGAATCTTCATCTTCGCAGATGGACCGCCAAATGCGCTGTCTCCGGCCGACGCCATCTTGGAGATGTAGCCGGAGACGGCCTGGACAATATCCATCTTGATGGCTTGCGCGGCCCGGGCCTATCTTGACAAGGCTGTGTTACGTAGATGCTGTGATTATCGAGGCGCGAGTTACAATTAGGAGACTGATTATAGACAGTAGGTTGTGTTATGTCTAGATTTGATGATATGATGCGCGCAAATGTTCAAGATGGTTGTCGTTTAAGATAGGTATTGATGTTAGTATTAACTACCTGGGTAAGTATCTGTCTAATAGGTGCAGGTTGAAATGATACCGTACATTGTCACCTAACAGGGGTCACACTGTAAGGTACCACCTTGGTGGATTTAGGTAGCCGCTACCAAACCAACAAAGTCCTCGCTACTTTCAGTTAAGGGCAATTGGCTTGCATAGCAGGAGTACAAGCTACGTCATCTCGATAAGATAAGGCATTCGAGCTTCAAGCTTAGCTTCAGCTCTTCAGCACTTCAGTACTTCAGTAAAGCACTTACAGTAAATCTAAATCTACCTACTCAATGCGCTTTCTATATTCCCCACAGACAACTTCCACTGAAACAAACAATCTTCTCTCAACATGAATGTGTCATCATTATCACGGAGAGGCGACTAATTCAACTCCAAAGAACTTCAATGCCTCACATTACATAGATTCGCGTTCATCCACGACCATGGCTGCGGACGACCTGTGTCCGACGAGGCCAGAGCCGACGTAAACCAGCCCGCGCAAAGTGCGCCCCTTTGTCCTCGACTCGTATGGCTGACATGTTTATTTCGAGCAGCTTGTCGTTCACTCAAGGCCTCGTTGTCGGCCAGCTCTCCGTCGTCCTCCTGCTAGCAGCCTTTATCAAATTCTTCATCTTTGGCGACCCTCCCTCTGCCGAAGTGAGGGCATCCATCCGTGCCACAGAGCGTCGATCCCGCACCCTCGCCCATCGACAGTCCCTCCTCTCCTTGCGGACGCCAAATACAAGACAGCCACAGCCTGCGCTCAATAAGAAGAAGCCGAGCGTTTTACGTAACGCACCCACACTTACCATCGGATCCATTTTAAACAAAACATACTACAATGTTGACAGCCATCAGCCCGAGTCGTTGGACTGGTTCAATGTGCTGGTGGCCCAGACAATTGCGCAGTTTAGGAGCGATGCCCAGCATGATGACGCCATCCTCAACTCTCTCACCAAGGCTCTAAACGGCACCTCGCGCCCGGACTTCCTCGATGAGATAAAGGTCACCGAGCTTACACTTGGCGAAGACTTCCCCATCTTTAGCAACTGTCGTATCATTCCCGTAGATGAGGATGGGATGAGTCTGGAAAACAGGAACGGCGGCGGTGCTGCAGCTCGTGCAAGATTACTGGAGGGCTCCCGCCTCGAGGCGCGCATGGACGTGGACCTGAGCGACATGATTACAATGGCACTCGAGACCAAACTCCTGCTAAATTATCCGCAGCGATTAACAGCTGCTCTGCCAGTTGCGCTGGCTGTTAGTGTCGTGCGATTCAGCGGGACACTGAGTATCTCATTTATACCCTCGAACCCCTCGCAGTCAACACCGACAATGATGACGTTCAGCTTTCTCGACGATTATAGGCTCGATTTCTCGATTCGTAGCCTTGTGGGCAGCCGCTCGCGCTTGCAGGACGTACCTAAGATTGCTCAGCTCATCGAGTCACGTCTCCACCGCTGGTTCGACGAACGTGCTGTCGAGCCTCGTTTTCAAGAAATAGCGCTCCCTAGCTTGTGGCCAAGAATGAAAAATACTCGGGCTGCTGGCGACGACGGCCTTGATGGCCTATCGTCTACTACCAGCAGTACTGGTAAAGGTAAAGGCCGCGAAGTTGTGAACAATCTCCATGAGGAGAACCGTAAGGAGGCCCAGGCTGAGTCTTCTGCTGCTGGAGCCAATGGGAGGCTTGAATTGAATCAAGACCATCTGCGGTATAGACGGGCACGAGAGCGAGACGATGGCAGCGGAACTGGCTCGTTCAGCATGCCAGGCACTTTACCAGGTCTGGACTTGAATTTGCAGCGCTGAAACTACTCGTTGACCGTGATTCGATGAAACAAGCGCTAATACTCCACTCCCCATTTCTCCAGGCGCATGAAGCGCCTGAGATTTATATTCGGCACATTGGGCTCGACAGTTATTGATGTATGAGGTGAAGCTCGATTAAGAAGCTTCAACATCGCTGTCCCTACCCTCCAACCTGCTGCCTATCTTAGGTCCGAGTCAGTGCTCATGCAAACAAGACCAGATACCTAGAAGTAAGCCAAGTTCCACGTTAACGATGGCGTCTAAATGTCTATCCACTATTGAGCCCGCGAGTCGAGAAATCGGTTGGGCATATGATCTAAGGACAAGCAGAGCTAGCGGATCATGCTGTAGAAATAGTACAGAGGCAAAAAGGAGAAGATATCACTGCTCAATAATATTTTGTTTTGCAGCATCACAAGCGAGAGAAATAAAAATCAAAAACAATTTGTACTCCATAGTTGAGTGGCTATTTAGTGATATATTTATATGCTTGCTTATTCATCCCTCTTTGCTCATAGTTAGGTCGAGATGCCTATCGCAAGATCTTACAAGCAGTACTATATCTTCATAGCAACGAGAGCATTGCCACTCATGGTAAGAGCACCTAGATTCTTCCACCAGCCGACGGCGCCGGCAACAAGCAAGACGTAGTAAACCACAGACCACAAGATCGATGGCTTGCGTCTCTTTGAACCAGCCCTTCCGCCGTCTCTATCCTCATTGCCCTCGAAGCCGTCCACATCAGACGCGGGCTCGACACGGCCCCATAAGCGCGGCAGTCCCATGGTGTTGCAGAAGGCATGCACGACGAAGATGGCCAGCAGGCTACCAGTGCGCAGGAACAGGAATGTTGCGTACGCGCCGAACAGGGACGTGTACGTGAACTGGAGCAGGGAGCGCAGCAGACCCGTCACGACGGGCTCGTGCGCGTGCGTCAAGCGGAACTCGTAGAAGTGGTGGAAGTGCGCCAGCCCGAAGATGACGGGCGACAGGAATATCGTCCGTGCCACGGACGTCTGGGCGACGAGCATCAGGGGCACCGAGGCCGAGCGGAAGAGTACCTCCTCCGTGAACGGGCCCTGATTGTTCCTCTGCGCGTCAGTAGACGTGTCTAATAAAAATGCGACGATGAAGTCGGAATGCGAAAGAAAACGAGGTAATGATAAAGACTAGAACGTACAGCGACGATATTGCGCCAGCGTGTCCATTCGCTGAAGAGGCTGGACACAGGGTGTAGGCTCAACCACTGTCTCCACGCCCCGTCAACGAGGAGGGTCTCGTACAACGGGCCGCTGAAGAGGATGGCGGTTAAAAGTAGAGACCTGCCGGCCTCGGCAAGGCCCAGGGGCCAGTAGCCCATGGAATGGAGGGCCTCGCCATTGGTGGCCCGGCCCTGCGACGTGAGGATGACGAAGGTGATGAGAGAACAGGCGACACAGCTTAGGGAGACGGACGTAATGCGGGCCCGGATCACCGACGGCGCATCCCGCGAGAGAGTCCTCGACGGGCGCGTGGTTGATGACAGATAGAATGGTACCACGTAGATAAGAGTATAAATAACCTGGTCAGGAAGCGTTGCTTGTCATTATGCAGTCTCTTATCGCCAAGCGTGTACAAGTAGCATCCACCGCGCGGCTAAAGTTGCGGGACTCGTGTACGCTTATATGTATGTATGAATGAATGAATGAGTAAGTAAATAAATGGATAGACTCACGAGAAGCGCGGCTGCGCTGCCGGTGCTGATTGGTGGTGGTTTGTCTAGCATGTTCGGTCAGTCAGGCCGAAGCTTGGGGGATGATGGGTTGTCTGCAGCACTTGCGTTGCTCCTTGTTGAAGTAGCGATTTAGAAAATTCGCGATGGTCGGCATCGCGAAGGCCAACCCGAGTTTCTGGGATGATGCTGGAACGCCACTATGTATATGTATATGTAGAGCCGTTGGTAGGTGGGTCAGTAGATCCCGAGAGTCGAGACCTTTCTCGGGACGAGAATGGTCGGAGCCGCTGGTGGACCAGTTTGTTGTTGTACACAGAGCAGAACTTCAACCTCAAGTAGTGCCTCGATTATGATATAGAAAAGGACAAGAAGAGAAGGGAAGCCGGCTGCTGGGAGGATACTGGATGAGGCTAAATGATGAGACTGACGATGAGACTAATACTACTGCAGCCCTACCTAGACTGGACCTTTCCAGAGGGGTTTGAGATCGAAACAAAGATTATCCCAGTTTCGCCGACGCTGTGCACAGCAACAAGCCGCCAAGGGATACGCACGTAAGTACTGCCCGCGGCGTATAGCGGCGTATAGTAGATGTTTACTGCCGGACTCCGAGCTCTACGGGACCTGGCAGACTGTTACGTACACACACAATAGTGGACTCACATGCCGACGAGCGAGCGCTTAATACGTTGGCAGTCAGTCCATCATAAGCGCCATGAGCGCATAAGCGCGTTGGTATGGGGGATTTTCCTCACCCTGCTTCTGGAGCCCAGCACAACACAAGACAGATCTTGTATCAGATCGAAGGAGGTTTCGTGATGCTGATGGCTGTCAATCAGTATATCATACTGAGTAAGTACTACGTACGTTGGGGGATAATGGGGGCTGTAAAGCCTCGCAGATAATGATGCAGCTCAAGTGGAGTGTTAAAGACAATCGTTCGATATAGGTACCTAAGTATTTACGTTGTGGGGGAATTCGGATGCCTACCTTCAGAAGGTAGGTCGTGGAGAAGCCCCCTAAGTGACATGGTACAGTGTATACTACTTACGTACGAAGTACGCATATGAGTAAAAACTCCGGGGTGAAACAATTCTTAATGCTTGCATCCTACCTACATATGATGGAGAGAAACATTGAAATGAACTTAGATAATCTTGCAGTAGTACCTGACTTACATAGGTTATTATCAACATATATAAGATATAAATTGAATGAATAAATACAGCGACAACAATGTTCTGGATGGGCGTTCTGTACGCGAAACGAACGCGTCGTGATAAGCTCACTTAAACCCGTTCTGTGATAAGTATATCATGTTAAGCGATAGGTAGTTCCTGAAAGACCAAAAATTCTGGTTGGTTGACGCGTTCATATTACCGTGTAGCTATGCGTAGGGACTACGCAGTACAGTACTTAAATCACTGTCCTCGGAATATTCGGTAAGGTACCTACAGGCTTTAGGGGTTTCTTTAGCTTGACCCGCCCACGAAATCAACCAATTAAACCTGTTCTTATGAACTCCTAATTTTACTTTTCTTCACCGATACTTTGGATTCACGACAGTATTTCACCAGTTCTCAGAGTCTCGACTAGGTGAGAGAGCAGATGAACTACCGGTACATTGCACTATGGATAATTCCATAGGATTCCTTTTCTTTTTCTCAGACAAATTCACATGAGTTTTAGTCACATGGTATGACGGAAAGATCCTCTCCATCACTATCTACCCAGTATAATACCCAAGTACACACCAATGGACTGGGGGCTGGGAGTAGACTGGTCTTGCCCCGGCCAGTGGAGTACCACGCGATCAATTCCCTGCTCATGGAAGAAATTTGCCTATACCGGATTACCCAAGAGTATACCGCACACAGTCGTACGGACAGATACACTACAGTAGCCATTCACCGGAGCTTCAGAGCTATCAAAAGAGCTTCATGATGCTGAAGCCCAGGTATGTTGTGTATCTGATATCCAGGAGCATCAGGAATACTCAATATAGCTCTGCCACCATCTCACAGAGGAACAGCATTACCGTCGCTGGCCTACACTACGGGAAACTAGAAGGAGTTGTTGTTGTACAGTACTCGTACACATATGTGTACTGTAAGGCCCGTTGACGATCACAACGGTCCGCTGGGCTGGACAGGAAGCTCTTCCGCCAGTGGGCGCAAAGTGGGAAACGCTTGCACCAGATTGGTTCACGTTTCTTTATTTCAGTCTTGCAGTACGCAGTAGAGCTGCAGGCCTACTGCAGGCCGACGGGTCTAGCTTCCGCTCGACCCATTGGAACCCTCGCAGTTCGTCTCAAACGCCATACTTACTTAGACAAAGGATACCTAGAAGAAACGCTGCAACATTGCTGCGTACATTATACTGCAGTACATACGCATGCTATATGTACACCACCTACGTGGATCTTCTGGCGGATAACCATTGGCGTTTATGTAGTCGTCTGTTTTGTTTCAAGGTTTCATTTGCTTCAGCATCCGCCATGAGTGGTGTACTATGTACGTACACGTCTCCCCATAGTGGGAGTAACCTTCACGATGCCTACCCAAACGGTGCGCCCAGCGTTGGCACTCGCCTCTGACTGCGTAGTTTACTTAGCACGACCCTGGCACTTTGTCAGCCTCTCTTCGCCAGGATCCATTCGTGCCCCGGTCTAGCCTGTCTTCTCTGGAGCAAATACACAGACGTATGCACATGTAGTGTACAGTCCCTACTATTGCCACAAACTGTTACTCCTTTTGGGCTGCATGGCCCGCCAGCCAGCCAGCTGTTAGAATCCTGTGCCCTAAACCAATCGATCTCTTGTCACGGCGTCGAGTTCAAGAAGTCATTCCTACCCTCCTATCTATCTCTCGCTCGCTAGGCATCTTTGCTCGTCATTCACTCATTTATTTCCTTTTTGAAACCCGTGAGCGTGTGGCCTTAGCATTGGAATATAGATGCGGTCGACGTTCTCCAATCCTCTATAATCGGCTGTCCCGCCAATCCCCAACTTTTGCCTCACCAAAAAACACCTATATGTTCATGCAGACGGCCACACCTCTACGGACTGCCTTCCTAATCTAGGTCTAATCCTGAGTTCTCGATCTTTAGTTTTCCCTTTCTTAACCTCCCGTCGCTCTCTCTTTTGATCTAAGCCGGGGTTTTTTTTTCAACCTTCTCTCTATCAAATTTAATATTATTTCTTCTAATATCACGAAACGAATTTCGCATCGCCGACGACCAAGACTTGGACAATATTTTCGCATTTTCGCATTTTCGCATTACCGACTCCACATAATTGCTAAGGGACAGGGTCGACAACCACGAACACGTTCAGTACATGCAGTTTGAAGACTTGCATGAAGTGCTATGCCCATGATGAAATTTCCACTTTTATCGAACTGACATAACGAATTCTTTGGCCGATTATCACAGCTGTAGCTACGGACCCGGTCTGCTGTAAAACTATGTCATCATCAACGTCCTCTTCGTCCCATTCGCAGAGGCCACCGCTGCACGAGAGGACAAACTCGGAAAAGAATAAACTGCAAATTCGCCTAGTCCCTTACACTCCTCCGAAGATACAGGCCGAAGAAGCTGGGTCACAGGGCCCGAGACCAGAAACTGCCAGAAGCAATATCGCCTTGCAAGAGACCAATGACCGCCCTAGCAGTTCCTCGACATCGTTCGGAAGGGAAAGATTCATAGGGTCTGCATTATCGTCGCCGTCATCGTCTTCGTCGCCTGTCGTTTCCTCGACATGGGTCAAAGGCAAGGGCGTTTCGGAATCGAGGCTTGTGTCCGACTCGTCTGGTACGGAGCATCCTGCCCCACCACCCCCTGCGGTCCTGAAGCCGTCTCACGGCAGCTTTATTAGACGTGTTAATGCGCCAATCCAACACGTATACGGCCAGCGCGGCACCGAACGAGCCTTATCATCCACGCCGACGAAGCTTGCGCCTCGACGAGAAAGATTCATCAGCGTTAATTCTGACAAGACATTCTCTCTGTTGAAGTCAACAGCTACCCGAGTGTCCACCGGCTCCGAGTCCCCAGCCCAGTCGTACCCCAACTCTAATACCTCCTTTTTCAGTTCGCATGAAGAAACATCGTTTGATGCGCCTACCGACGATCACCCCAGCTCTTTGTTCAGCTCATTACCCGAGCGCAGCGTCTCGCCCTCGTCATCAGGCACTGCCGCCACGCCCTCGAAATTAAACGAAGATCATATTACTTCTTCACCCTGGAATTATCGTATGATTGGTGGGTTACGCAAGGTACCGAAGACTCCGGAATCAAAAGCCAAAGGAAAGGAAAAAGAAATTGAGCCGAAACGACCTTCAGCGCTGCGGCAGACAATAGCCACAGCAAGAGTGCCAGAAACCTCATCTCCTCTTACTCTAAGATCGTCCTTCGTCACCGAGCATAGCGACTCTACCTCGGAGGAGACCACTAATTACGAGGTCATTGGCCGTAGCTCGCCTCCCCTACCAGATTCCGATAGCATTGACGTACCACCATCGTCAAGTAGTTCGAATTATCGATTACTTGGAGGCCAATCGTCGGTCCCCCGGTCATTCAATTCATCTCCTACACGTGGACAAGAAATCCTAGACACACCGGGGAGTAAGAATTTCATCGTACACGATAGCCCATACCCTGCATCTGAACAAGCCGTACTGGACACGCCAGGAAGCAGGAACTTTATCGTCCATAGTCACGCCTCTCCGTCGCCTTCAGTCTATCCAATTGCTCGAGCACCCCGCGATCAGGCTTCCTTCGACAGCTTCAGGCGGCAAGTCAAAGAAACATACTCTCAAGAGAGCCTTGTCATAGCGCCGCTGCGACCGCATAAAAGATCATCGTCGGAGAACCTATACTTGAACCGAGCCTCAAGAGAAATCCCACACGGACGGGCAAATTCCTTTTCGTCGATATCCAGCATTTTAACACAAGATAGCGGGCCAAACGTCGTTCGTTTGGGGCGCACACCGTCAACATCGTCAACACAGCAATCTGTATGGGCGGGTCGAAGCAGTGGAGGACCACCAAAATCACGGATGGACATGCATCAATGGAGCTCTCAACTTTCTACCGTGATGTCTGAGTACGAGGGCAGCGATCGTGGCTCCCGCTTGACTTCACAAGGTTCAGCCGAACAGGGTAGCAGTGCCCTTGGCAGCCGGGCCAGTAGAAATATCCAGAGTATCTCATCCTCCATCTTCGAGAATCTAGAGCCAACGCAGGTAGTACCCCAGACGCATTCTCGATCGGGTTCGCTTGACCGGCCGGGTGCAGTCTTCATGCGAGGCGCGAGGGAACTTCCCAGTCCACCAGCTCCGACGATTAGGGATCATGACGAACACGGCGACGGGCTAGCAGATTTGCAACAAATGCATCAGCTCCAGAGCAAATCGTCACGTACTCGACTCGGGTTCCTTTCTCGACAGTCATCTGACCGAAGTATGCGCTCTTCAACCAGCTCCCGAACTGGCAGTTTCACGGCTAATTCCCTTCCAACTTGGGCGAGGTATTTGAAGACTAATTGAGTGATATGTGATGGATGGTCGATGCTAATAAATTTTAGGCTCTACTATGGAAGCGGCGAGAGACGCTGGCTTGCCTCACCGTCGATGATATCTGAAGGCGATGATAACCAGCCATCAAGCTCATGGGTTCCAGGTGGTTCTCCTCCCCTAGGACAGTCTAGTCAAGAGATACGCAACCCACGACGGCGGCCAAGAGAAGCACAAAGCGAAAGTCCTCGGGCGCTTTTCGTGGAGACGACGCCTGCTGGGGTCGGAGATATTCGTCGAGGGCCGAAGAAGAAGACATCAAGTATCTGGTCGCCCCATCTTCGACCAGATAATAGGACTAGCGACTATAGCCTATGGCAACCGCCATCAGCTACGTGGTCTATTGAGAACCATATATTTGGACGGCGTAATATTCAAGTTGTATTATTTGTTCTTGGTTTTATCTTCCCTTTTGGTAAGTTGCCCGTAAGATTATTTAATATGGGCCTTAACATAGCTAACCAGTTAAACTAAAATAGCCTGGATGATCGCTGCCTTGTTACCGTTGCCTCCCAACCCCCGATTCGACATGGAAGAGCTTGGCAAGAGCACTGCCCAACTTCAGCCGCCCGATGATTCGGGTCCCGAATCGCTGTATCGACGAGTCGCCCCAATCGATGATACACGCTACCAGAGTGCACGCTGGTGGAGGAATCTCAACCGCTATATGTCTGTCCTCGGCTTATTGATCCTAGGTGCCATCGCTGCACTAATAGTAGTTGGAGTCAGACAGAGATGGGGGAAATGAGCATGAAACATCAACATGGCAGCATTCCCCCAACGACTTCGACTTATCACACTCACTCAAGAACAAACGATCCGTTAATGACATTTTACTTTCAAGAAAGACCAGAAGCAACAAACGGTCTTTCTTTTTATACGACTATGATAACTAATGATGATTTTTTACGAGAAATGCTGTTGCGATCTCCAGCGGACTCGAACCTATAGACTTGATTCTCTTGGGCTTTACACCAGGATTTCACTACTACTCACGATCTACGCCATTTCGCGCATTTCTACTACCAAACGAAAGCACCGCATACCAGAAACGAACTCATGTTAGCCATTTCTTTCCATGTCCCCTCAACTTAGAGCAGGGATTTCTGCTGTATTCAACGGATGCTCTTCCCCCACCATTTTCCACGTCCGGCCGCTTCGAAACGACCAATTGTACACTATGACCTACATGAACTCCGCCATGCATTGACGCATGCCCGAGCCCTCCTTTTCTTTTTCTACCGACGTGAAAACATCAACTATTTGTATTTTTTATCAACTTCGATCCTCTTGTACCAATTAGAGAGTCTCAGAACGACGCAAAATGGGAACCACGAAAATTACGGCAACGCAGTTGGAACTTGATTTCTGCAAAAGCGACCCGGCGTCTTTGGATTTTTATTTTTTTATCTTTTATTATTCTTTTTGCATCAGCGACCGATAGACACGCTTGCATCTATGAGATACACGATACCCGCCCCATATTGATTTCGTGCATTTTATGCCGATCGATTTTGCGAACTGAGGGGAGGAATTAATGCTTCGGTTTTGAAAACCCAGCTAGGAAGTTTTGACGACTACCTAAGCGAATTGGGGTTTATTGGATGGGAATTTTGTCGATTCCCGACGTTATTTTGGGCTGTTTGTCGCTGCTGGATTAGACTTCAAATCGACACGAGAGAGATGGGACACGACAATTATCTTGAGTTGCATACTAGTAACCAAATGACCTCTTCAAGACTTCGGCTCCGGCTATATATACGTCTGTTCGGCGATTGCCGACACGCCTTCAATGAATTGATAATCATTGCACATATGTGCATCCTATACTTTGTTGTCACTGTCCTCCGTTTCGTGATTAGAACATACCCTTATGACCCCTGACGCCGTAGACGTTCCAACGACAAGTCTCCTGCCTAGAAAGCAAGAAATGTACGATCATTATCGAGTCCATTAAGTTAACTTTAAACTGAACTTGTCTAACTAGACCAAGGCGTAATGTGACAGCCGATTTTACATGCCGATATCCATGGATCAGGGGCAAGTCTCGGTACACGTTCATCGCGACTCACGTAATTTTCTAGCATTATATTTCAAGTAATCATGGATGACGTAAATACGTGCTATAGCACACACGCTGCTATCGGTATCATGTCTACATCTTCGTTGCCTCATCTAACAACTAGTAGCTAGTGAGGAGCTGCTAGCTTTAGGTATTCCCGGAACAACCTCTCAAGCGCCGCGCAAAAACCCGCTGAATTTGAAGATTTCCAATCCATCATTCCCCAAGGAAAATATTGCATCAAACTCTATTACCCTTTAAAGTTCTTTCTTCTGGGAACCTTTCTTATTAAGATCTTTCTTGGCCTTGTCGACTTCGCCTTGAATCTCCTCGATAGCTTCGTTGATATCCTTGCCAGGGTCGGCGCTAAGACCCAAAACTGGCTCCTGACGGGGCCCATTTACACTGTCTGTACTGATTGTGCGGCTCAAGCGTCCGCCGGCCTCATTCGACTTTTTCTCGAGCATCTTGCGTAGATACACCTTGGCAGGAGAGGCAAAGAAGGCCAGAGTACCAAACGTCGTAAAGACGGCGTAGAAATTCACTCGGGACCATACTTGGAGGGATTCTTTAAATCCAAGAATGATGAAGGGCGAAGCGACGAAAGAGAAGGTGGTCTGAGTCGCTAGCCAAGAAGCAAGGTCATAGTATTTCTTGTTTGGCAGAGGTTTCTGCGTGGCGGCATCAATAAAGAAAGGGCGGACATTGCGTCGATAATCTAGAGCCTCATTAATACCATACTAGCCTAAGGAGTTTCCTTGACTTACGTTTCGCGGCGGTTTGGACAAAGCTTGCAAGCACGAAAGCAAGGTAGTATCCGGGATAGAACCCATGCCAGAAAGCGCTGGTGACGAACGTAGCCATACTTGCGCGAAAACCAGGCTTCCTATTCCTGGGTGTAACACGCAGGTAGATATAATATCGCAGCCAGTTATTGGTGTTCATATTCCAGTTTTCAAGATAGCCCCGACTGTTCTGGGCCGATTCTACTCCCCAAGGGTTGATGTTCTGTAGGCGATTCCAAGACACTCTCCCTGTGGCTGGGTCGATGCCGTTATAGCCCAGTCCAGCAAGGATGCATGAACCTTCGGCCAAAAACCACACGCCATAGTATTTTGTTCGTGCTGTGAAGCCGACCATGTGGAGGATGAATATACGACGAAGAAAGCTGTATGTCATGTACCGGTCGGCGAAGAGGACGTCGGGACTGTACCACTTGCCCAAATTTAGGAATACTAGGATCCACAACAGGCCGCATACCATCTTCCATGTAGCCGGAGTACCGCTTCTTGGAATCTTGCGCTTCTTCCGAGTGGGGGGCTTCTTCGCAGGATCAACCGTTGCAGGCACGTCGAACATAGAACAATCAATCCAAGCCCGGTATTCGTTGTAATCGAAGGCCGGCCCGGCAAAAAGAGAGGGGAAGAACAACACGTAGCCTGCGTAATCCAAGAACCCAGGAAGTTTAACGATTCTTCGATCCTTTTGATGGTCACTGAGTTGGTCCTCCGGCAGCGTGCCATCAAAGACGTTCCAAGCAAATGCAGACAGCTTCATCACCATGACCATTTGCGCCCCAGTGATATCGACGACGGATGGATCGTCAGCGAACTGGCGAGCGAGTTGATTCACAGCCATATGGCCCATTAAAAAGACGAAAGCGATCCATGGCATATATGGGGACGTTCGTAGGTACGAGGCAAGGCCGTATGTCACAGCGGAGGATATAAAGAGCGTTCGAATTCCGGTCCATAGCGAGTAGAGTCCAACTAGATAGAAGAGACCACCACTACCAAGGAGTTCTGTCAGCGCCGCTGTTCTCTTTGCTCGCTGAACCTGAGTTCCCCATACCTAATTATGAACAAATTCTTGTAATCCGGACGCGTATCAGGAATTCTCTTAAGGAGACCGGCGAGCGGGTAGGAGAGTAGGAATGAGAAAATGAGCTTCACTATGTGTTGAGAATCATGCATCAGCAAGAGTCGGGGAAAGCTAAAGAGGGGGGAATAGGACATACACTCATCTGGAGATGCGCCAACGGCCCCAGACAATAGCTCGAAAGCTGAAAGCGAGTTAGTCCGGGTTCTAAAATGCAGAAGGCGAGGTCCAAGCAGGTATATTGCGATGAATAGCTCGTACGTTTATTTATATAAGGTAGCATTGTGTCGACAGGCTGCACGCTCTCTACACACGTCAAGGCGCTAATCTGTCAAAAGAGTTGGATAAAAAAGAAATAATAAGACAGGTAGGACGATCATAGGGAGAATAGCATGGTGGATGGCTTGAGCGGTTGGCCCCAGTGAGGTGAGTTGGAACAAGGACCAGCGTCCCAGGGCTGAAGATGTCTTATATTTTTTGATTCTTTTTTTTGAGGGATGCAGGGTAGCTTGTTGGTTGATGTCATATGCGATTCTGCCCGAGTGGCAGCCCACTGAGAGACCCCTGCTAGCAA
The DNA here is from genome assembly GCA_022578965.1 of Xylaria sp. FL1777. Lineage (NCBI taxonomy): Eukaryota > Fungi > Ascomycota > Sordariomycetes > Xylariales > Xylariaceae > Xylaria > Xylaria sp. FL1777. Next base: position 37,408 of record MU400639.1, on the reverse strand, counting down.
CTGACTGACCCATCAAATAGGCACGAGCCAATGGGCATGTGCGCAAAACAGTGGCTGGTGGGCTTAGATTAGGTAACCCGTGACTGTTTAAGTGCTCTCCCTTTAATAAACTTACCGACCTCAGCAAACACCTACTGTACACCTTCGACCCTTAGAATAAATCCGAATATACAGAACATAATCCCAGAGCCGCCTGGTGGCGCAGTGGCAATATGCTGGGCCATCGCTTTCGAAGTTGTGGATTCGAGTTCTGTCCAGTTTGCATGTTGGCCTTGCCATGGAAGTAAAAGCCGGTTTACCTCCCTCCAGCTTGGTTGGAGCTGCGAAACTGCGGAACTACAGGCACAAGAATCGGAAGTTGGATTACCTAAGCTAAAAGCCCAAAGAACTTTTTTGTTTTTGCTGGTAAATTAGGTAAAGTGACATTAAGCTGCGTAAGCTTTGTTGGTTCTTGCTAAGCACTGCGCTACACCACATATATTTTTGGAGATTATTTACTTATTTATACTTCATATATTAAGTTTTTCACCTTTTTGTTCGGCTAGTATTAACTAGTAGCTAGTAATTGAGATTAATTGCTGTATATGATTTTATAGCCTTTTCTGTTTTGCGTAAACAAACTATGTAGGTGCATGATGGAGCCAATTATAGGCAGTCGAGCATCATAGTAGAATGTGCAAATATAGGATCTTGTTGGCTAATACAAATTGCTTACGCGTAATAGGATTACTATAATCGTTCCTTGGTTAACTTAGGTATCTTGTCGCCAAATGGCAAAACTGTCTCTTATGAGACTTTTTAAAGTCCTTGTGCAATGTTGTGTTACACTTACATAGATACCTACAATTGGAAGCCAGAAGTTATGGGTCTACCTAGGGATACCTAGTTCCGGTCCCGGTTAGGCTAGTACCAGACCTAAGCAACCGCCGGCGCTACCCAACCCCTTGGCAGGCAGTTGGCTCAGAAGTGCGGAGGGGAGGGTATCATTATTCTCCGAGCCACCGACTCTGCATACGTAGCTCCTACGTATAGCCGGTCTACTTAGGTATGTAGATGCACATGCAGTTCTACAGTATACCTACCTTATCCATTTGAATATTACAATTACTCCTACACTGTTGCTGAAGCACTCTCGCAAACCTTCGAGGTTCACCGCGTCTCATCCCTGCACCTGTTCTTTTGAAATTGATTATTACAGTTTATATTCCTAACGTACCCGACCATGGATCAAATGATAGGCGATGGCGGCCGCAACCCACTGGAGGCTTGGTTCTGGGAGATGCCCATTTGCACTCGCTGGTGGACGACCGCGACCGTGCTCACGAGCGCATTCGTCCAGTGCCAGATGGTCACGCCCTTCCAGCTTTTCTACAGTGTTCGATCTGTTTTCCACAAGGGACAGGTACGCCGCCGCATGTCTCGGCTTGCGAATTGCCCTCTTCAGTTGAATCGTCCAAGTGCTAATCTGGCCTCTTGGGGCGCAAACAGTATTGGCGGATGTTGACGACATTCCTCTATTTCGGACCCTTCTCACTCGATCTCCTCTTCCACGTTTACTTCCTCCAACGATATTCCCGTCTCCTTGAAGAGTCGTCTGGCCGGTCTCCCGCCCACTTCTCCTGGTTAATGGTCTACTCCATGGCATTCCTGATCCTCCTATCGCCACTTGTCTCCATGCCCTTCCTCGGCCACCCGCTGTCGTCAACGCTAGTGTACATATGGTCGCGGCGAAACCCCGACACTCGCCTGAGCTTCCTTGGGTTGCTGGTCTTCACAGCGCCGTACTTACCCTGGGTGTTGATGGGGTTCAGCCTTGTGATGCACGGGACTGTGCCCAAGGACGAAATCATGGGCGTCGTCATTGGCCATATCTGGTACTTCTTCACCGATGTATATCCTCCTATGCACAATGGCTCTCGACCGCTGGATCCACCCATGTGGTGGCGCCGGCTGTTTGAGGGACGACAGAGAGACGATACGGCTGATGCTATCAACAATGAATTTGCAGTAGCTGGCGGACCCGAACTGGCGCCGGCCGACGTACGATGATGATAGATTCATATGCATTCACATTCTGGATGCTATTCAAACATACCCTCATTTTCAAGGCGTTGGGACAAGAGGTTACGATATTGGGATGGGTTTTCCAAGCATGCCGTATGGATGTGCATGAGAGGACGGCGTTATCAGGACTACATTGGGCGAACAACTAAGTAAGTACGGTTTATCTAGGCCCAGCATCAGATCAAAAAGAATAAGATTCCGCGTCAAAGATACAATGATTGGGTACGATGTAGTGAAGCCATGTTGAGGTCGTGGACGTCGCGGTAAAATAGTTCACCTAAGTTTTTGCCACCCAGAGGGTCGGTAATTAGACCACAGCGTTTTGAGTCTCCTCTAGCTAAGCGCGGGAGTTCGCAAGGCTAAATTGTAGACGGCGTGGATGAAGCCAGGCCGTCTGTTGTCTGTTCGCAACATGCTGACCAATGCCGTGCTTCTGTACGGTCCGATGGTGAGGAATGGTGCAATCCGGACCCCCACTATTCTAAAAACCCCGCGACGTCACTCTTCCAGATGTATACATATATTGGTACTACCTCCTACTTACCTAGGCACCTAATCAACTACCAGCTTATTTGTAGGCACTCAACAGCTGGAGGAGTAACAAGAACAGATTGATCGATCTCCAGTCTCACTCTGTAACCTCTAAAAAAAGAGCCGCGACGGTACTGCCTTAGAGCGCCCGCAATTTGTTCTAGCGTCATTCGCAATAATGCGCGCCTATTGGTACGACAACCTCGAAGTAAGTACGTTTTCCTACTCAACAGGCATGTCCCGATCAGGCTACCCGACTTTGCCCAACGAGGAGGCGCCAACATAGCATATTTTTCCTTTCTCTCCCCCCTGCCGACCTACTACCATCACTGCCTAGGCTGATCATCGTACATAGGGCGATCAGCGCCTGCCGCATGACTCCGGCAAGGATGTCAACGAGGAGGAGCTGAAGAAGGTCGGCGTGCTATACTATCGCATCCCAGAGCTGGCGGGCGTGGACTCTTTGGCCCGCGAGCGCAACTACAAGAACCGTGACGAGATTGTTGTCTCACCCGAGAAGATGGGCGATGTCTACGAGTCCAAGGTCCGCATGTTCTTCGACGAGCATCTCCATGAGGATGAGGAGATCCGCTACATTCGCGACGGAAAGGGATATTTCGACGTGCGCTCTAAGGGTGACGAGTGGGTGCGCATTCAACTTGAGAAGGTGAGTGATCAAGTTCGATCGTCTGTAGAGATCGAGCCCTACTTCGGAGAGTCAGCGACATCGGCTACTATATGTAAAACGACAATGAATATAACGAGATGGTCTATAAGATGGCGATATCACTAGGACTTGACCGAGTATCAGACGGTTGGATTGGGCTGACTTTGTGTGTCCGGTGTTAGGATGATTTGATTATTCTCCCGGCTGGTATCTATCATAGGTTCACAACGGACGAAGACAATGTAAGTCAGGCCCTATATTCCGAGTATTGCATCCAAATACAGCACGAATCCTCAATTAACCGCGTGCGTCATATTTTTAGTACATCCAAGCAATGCGGCTGTTCAAAGAAGAGCCTAAGTGGACGCCGCTGAATCGATCCAGTGATCTGGATGCGAATGAGTACCGCAAGGCATACGTTTCCCAGTATGTAAACTAAGCACATCGAGCACAGCCGTGAGTGGCAAGGGGAAAAGGTGTACAGAGATGATGAAGATACCATTTAAATTTGATAAGTATAAGTAGCAGCTGCAAGCCGTAATCGATCTATCAAGTATGTAACATAACCACCAGTTCTCTGGATAAGGTAACTCCCTATCATCATAATCTTCGTCGACTGGAAAGTACCTATGTGGTACTCGCTATTAGGGGATCTATTAGCATCAGCCAACACCCTTATTCATGATGCATCCAAAAGCATCGGAGCTTGGCGCATCGAGAATTGTCTACTAGTAGCAAAGTAAAATTTTGCTTGATAGGGAATAGGCTACTTCAGTTATATTAAGAGTAGAAATAAGGACCCAAGCCGTCTTGTCTACGTTTTGAGTGCAATATGGCCACCTATCTAGCTCAAAGTTCAACCTTTGATTTAGGCGTAGGTCAAGAACTGCCGTCATCACAGCTGGTGCATCCACAATATCACTTATCATCCGATTTCTACCGTCCTAGTCCACGCAACAACGCACCACACGTATTTAGTACAAGATTAAACGACAAAATCGGTGGTGTTCAAACCACGGTCTTGGATTAGGATAGATTTTGACCGTAGGCTGGTAACTACGGCTGGGACCGGTACGGTGATGGATCAGTGCGCTTTTATACGGTCAAACCCTTTTATGATTCGTAATTAAGGCTCCTATGTTAGTTTGTCTTTGATGCCCTTAGTCATCCCGATTCGTAATAGAAAAGGTCAAACGTTACTGTACGGTGTTCTGCCTAAATGCATCTCACGATGTGTGCCTCTATTACAACAGTATTCATAAAATCCAGTTTCGTTTCCTAGGAAGTCGTTCCCAATATAACAACACCGTTTCTTTTACGAGAAAATAATTATCATCCGTTATTACGGTAAGTTTACATACGGCGGTAACCCCAAGCACAGCGTGGTAAAATCTAGAGGTACTTTACGTACGAGGTTACGTGTAATTAGACTCCCTTACCCCATAGTGACGGTTGCCAGTTCATCGCGGGGTCCCCACATTTAGGTACTTCATGCCTTGTTACCCATCTGCATCCAACTCCAACTAACATTCTTCAAGATATACCTTGCTACTTAAACACGTCGGCGTGCCTCGTCAGCGTCCATAAGTATGCTGAGACGACGGACAGCCAATCAGTCACCCAGCATGATCCTTCTATAGCAGGGCGGAATGGACTCTAAATCAACGTCGGAGCTCGCTGCTGCGTCCCCCAGCAGTATCAGTGCTCATAGAGGCAAGCTAGTTCTGCCAGCAAGTTGTGAGCCTCCGCTTCCGAATTCGCCGCGCAAGCAGCTCGTATGGATTGTAGCGTATCCCCAGATCTTCATCTTCTTACAACAAGCATACTCATAGTAAGCCAGGTCTTTGGGGGCACGGGCCATATGGGTCGGTCACTAGTGAAGTGTGCGCTCGCCCGCAACGATCTCGTGACCGACGTAGGACGTACGTTTGAGACGAGTCCAGAGTCGATGGAGAGGGGAACGCAGAACTGCCTAGGTATGCTATGTGACGTGCGCGCACGACAAAGCGTAGCATGTGTCATTGAAAAGACCCTGGAGCGTTTCGGACGCATCGATGTCATCGCCAATTGCAGCGGGTACGGCGTGATCGGAGCATGCGAGGACCAGGACGAGCACGAAATCCGGAACCAGTTCGAGACCAACTTCATGGGCACACTGCATATAATACAGACCTCCCTTCCGTACTTTCGCTCCCAGGGCGCTGGTCGCTACCTCATCTTCAGCTCCACGAGCGGCGCCCTCGGTGTTCCTGGTTTGGGGCCTTATTGCGCAACTAAATATGCCGTCGAAGGCCTCATAGAAGCGATGTCGTATGAGATAGATTCATTCAACGTGAAAGCAACACTCGTCGAACCGGGCCTCGTGCGTCGCGACGAGCCGGATTCCGTGACAAACCCCCTGCCGACCTGGGGTCATTTCCTCATAAAGCCTGCCAGTGAGGCATACGCCCATGCTACCTCGCCGGCGCTTCATGCAAAGCGCATGGTGCAGTGGCTCGGGGATCGCCAGCCTACGAGCGCTGTGAAGTGCGCTGAGCTCGTCTGGCAGTTAGCACACTGCTCGTATCCGCCGCTGCGTCTCGTTCTGGGAAGCTACGCGATCGAGAGCATTCGCGATCGTCTCCGATCAGTCACCGAAGAGCTCGAGGATTGGAAACACCTGAATTATCCCGCGGCTCCTGACACAGAGACCGCCCCGACTACGGAGGGTAAGAACGCCGAACAACGCGAGGAAGATGTGGAAGATATGGACGTTGAAGCACAGGGACATGCCACATGACCCGTGTACAACCAACTTGGGGCCTCCGTTTCTTTACTCAGATAATTCCGTTACGCTTCGGCTTCTACGATGGAACAGACTTGAGATTAAGAGCAAAGTTCTTCTGCGGCATGTAGGGAACTTAGGAGAGTTCACCTACGAATTGCTCTCCAAATGTAAAGAAAAGTGTGGGGATTAAATGATTTAGCACCTTAATTATCGTTATTGTAACAATTAGTTTCGACATTTCAATCATATGAAGGCTACAAGGCGTCCTTAGCCACACATCTAGAACAACATGTGCCTCCCTCGGATTCTCAAAACGAGTTTTCGGCTCACAGTACATTTCTCGTGCAAACTCAAAGCTTGTCCGCTCGGGTATTGAAAGTTTACTTCTACTCTTTCAAAGCTTTGGGCAAGTATTTCGAAGCAGATCTCACTCGCCGTGTAACATATATCATATAGTGATACTGATTCATTGATGGTGGATCCAAGCTATGCGTAGGTATCGGAACAGGAGTGGTCAGTATCAACGACCGCATCACAACGGATCTTAGGTATCTACTTACTTACTTAGTAAACATATATGTTCTATCAAGATGTACTAGGGACGCAAGAAAAAGAGAAAGAGAAGTAACGAAAAAAAGTATATAGGTATATTATACGCTGACCTACTAGGTGCTGGCCAATGCGAGATCGATGTGTCGAGTAAGATTATTGACCAACGGTACATACAGGCCCTGTAAACCAAGATTAATCAGGTACCTACTGTACCTACGGGGATTGCATCAAAATGCTGGACCTAATTCCGTTAAGGCTTAATCGGGTTCCCCCTTGGCGCTATCCTTGGCGCGGGCGACTCGTGTTCCATGCCCCACTCACAAGCCGCTAATCCTCTTTTGGTCAATATGCCTAGTGGCTAGTGTCACCATCCAGGCTATGGTCCAATGCAGACATAGATATCTGTTGGGGCCTCTCGACTCCAGTTGCAAATTAATTTTATCTCGATTACCTATATCTTGACACGCTTTTTGACTCTGGCCCATCCTCACCCTCACTCTAGATATTTGACACTCCCTCTAGGTCTCGTGCGACGACCTCATAAGGGCTTGCAGCGAATTGTCTCAGAGACTTTGGCCAACCATTTCCCGTCCTCCTCCTCCTCCCCTTCTGTGCTGACCAAGTTCCCTGTGTCAATTTCACTTCACTAGACTGGTCGCTCGCCGCCGCGCCTCCTCCCGGTCACTCTTCCCCCCTTACTTCACACGACCATCCCTCTTCGCTCCCTAGCTATCTCCGCTAGACGAAAACTCGATCGCCGAACCCCGGTCTTGTCGATTGACGCCTCCCGCAGCTATGTCGTCGGACAAGAAGAATGAAGACTACACGATTCGCATGCCCGACTCGGGTAGTCGAAGTCCGTTTGCGGGGGAGAAGGATCCCTTCATTCCATCACGGCCGTCCAGAGTCGCGTCGCACAGCTCCTTCTCCTCACAGCTCGCCAAGATCGAGAACAATCCCACGGCTTCGATCCTCGCCTACTGCTTCGCCTCCATCTCCATGACCGTTGTGAACAAATATGTCGTGTCCGGCTCAGAATGGAATCTCAACTTCTTCTATCTTGCTGTCCAGGTAATATACCCATCGCCTCTTGCAATAGAAGACAGCTCGCTCATTTCTTGTGTATAGTCGATAGTGTGTATCGCAACAATCCAGATCCTGAAGGGCGTTGGTGTTATTACCAACTTAGCTCCCTTTGACGCAAACAAGGGTCGACGATGTACGTGCTGAGCAGCTGCTCAATGTTTGCAGGCATGAGACTGGCGTTTGCTAATAATGCACTAGGGTTCCCCATCTCTGTCCTCCTTGTCGGTATGATCTATACGAGCACAAAGTCCCTGCAGTATCTGTCAGTTCCCGTCTATACCATTTTCAAGAACTTGACAATTATCGTCATCGCCTATGGTGAGGTTCTATGGTTTGGGGGAAGCGTCACCCCTCTTGCACTTCTCTCCTTTGGCCTTATGGTCCTTAGCTCTGTGATTGCTGCTTGGGCCGATACACGCTATGCCGGGCAGACTATTCAGGCCGCCGAAGCCCTTGCGACCTTGAATGCTGGATATGCTTGGATGGGTCTCAATGTTTTCTGCACTGCTTCGTACATCCTGGGCATGCGTAAGGTCATCAAGACCATGAGCTTCAAGGACTGGGACAGTAAGTTGAACTAAGCGTGACATGGCATAAGCGCATGCTAACAGAGTACAGCTATGTTTTACAATAATTTGCTTACGATCCCTGTCCTCGTCATCTGCTCCTTAATCGCTGAAGATTGGTCTAGTGCAAACCTAGCCAAGAACTTCCCACCGGAGACACGCAATGCCCTATTTATTGGCATGATCTATTCTGGTCTCGGCGCGATTCTCATTTCGTACTGCTCGGCCTGGTGTATCCGTGTCACATCTTCTACCACTTATTCGATGGTTGGCGCCCTGAACAAGCTCCCTCTCGCTGTCAGTGGTCTCATCTTTTTCTCGGCGCCTGTTACTGTGGGAAGTGTTTCGGCCATTTTCATCGGCTTCGTCAGTGGTATCGTCTATACTTGGGCCAAGGTGCGCCAGTCGGAGTTGGCGAAGAATTCCCTGCCAACCACACAGCCTACGATGAGCGCCAGTTCCCAGAGCACTCGCGATGCAGCCAACTCCTAGAAAATCAGGGACAGGGTGTTTTACAAGTGAATGTGAATATGGTCTCGAAACCTACCACTGGAATCCGCCTGAACGAATAGATGGCCTTCTTACGGACTGACTTCCACAAGACATTGAATTGTCTGGCCCCTTCGACAACCTTACTGTATAATAATTGTTCGATTCGGGCTGGCGTCGAATAAGGTTCGCCTGTTTCTGGTATAGACTTTGTTTTTTTGTTCCGAGAAAAACCGATGGACGGAACTCAAAGGATGGGAATTCATCCATACACGCGGCGCATTGACAGGAACGACATATCAAGGGTGGCAGGACCTGGACGTCTTGGTAGCATACATGTCATCCTAGTGGAATGAAGGGGAGCACCATTGACAATGTATGACTTGTTATATCAAGCATGACGCTAATAATACGATTTAAAATATCTTGTTTGTCTACATTAGCCAATACTAGCAGCAATACTAATACAAGTTACCAATACAGTAATGTAGTTGTGTTGTTGGTAATGAATGGTAGTGGTGATGGTGGTGAGAGATAATGAAAGTACCCAGTAAAGTCACAATACAGTGTGGCTAGTGGCTGAACCCCACCCTCAGCCACTTGACCGACAGTAACATTTCTGTTACAGCGTAACAAATTGACATGGACCAAAAGCGGCATGGCTTAGGCTTAATTCCCAATTCGGTATAGGTCAGTAAAACGTGTTAAGGTAACAAGTGGAGCCTGTACAGGGTTGTCGTGATTGGCTGTACTGCCCCGACAGGGATTTTAATTAGAGTGGCTGGGACCGTCGCGTCGCGGGGTTCGCAGCGCGACTGTGTTCCAATCCCCCATGCCAATCTGCTTGCTGCAACTTGCACTTCCCAAGTAGCTTTACCAGCCACTTGCATTTCCCATCCGCCTAATTTTCTATACTACATTCCCATTCATAGACCTCCTCTAATCCTTTTCCTTCTCTCCTCTCTTTGATTCCCTCTTTAGGTTCTTTCATTCATTGGAATGCATTCATGATTGATTGATTGTTCCCCAGTCAAACAAAGCAATAATCCAATTCTACTACCGACACTCTTCGATCTCTCCTTCATAGTATGCGCGCCCTTTGCGCCCGCACTACTTGTTTTACTTGAACTTCGTTCGAAACCTCGCTGCTTAGAGGTGCTGCCGAGCTATTCAATCAAGCTGCAATTTCCTATTCCGGACTATATACCCTTCGAACTGAGACCAGCCCAATTCTTCAATTAGTCTCTTTACCCTACAAGCGCAGTCGAGTCCCTACCTAGGGGAAGCACAAGTCGACCTTTTGTTTCTGGCATAGTCAGGCCATGACCGGGCGCGGACGTGCAAGAGGAGGCGCGAGAGGTGGCCGGGCAAGCGGTGGTGCCGCTGCAAATCGACGTACGTCCTTTCTCCTGACAGGGTATTCATCGGCCCTAGTATTCAGCAAGCTAACTCATGAGCGCAACAGCGGGTGACCCACTTCCATATCCAAAGCGGAGGAGATACAGACCTGGCACCGTTGCATTGCGAGAAATCCGGAGACTACAAAATAGCACAGACCTATTAATGAGAAAGCTACCGTTCTCAAGAGTAGTGAGTCCAATCCTCCCAGCGCGCCGCACACTCGATATTCCAAGGACATAATTAACAAGGCTTTCAATTTCTAGGTTCGCGAAATAGCCCTTAGTATACGTCCGCGAGACGAAGGTATGCGCTGGCAATCGCAGGCCATATTAGCGCTTCAGGAGGCGGCCGAGGCGTTTCTCGTCCACCTATTTGAGGATTCAAATCTATGCGCCATACACGCAAAGCGCGTCACAATCATGCAGAAAGACATACAACTTGCGAGGCGGATACGCGGCGTCTGGGGTGGTATTGGCTAAGTCCACTTGCTTAAGCAGTTCATGGCTGCCTTTCAGTCGGCTACACCTTGCTACAGGTTGGATGGGAAGACGACTGGAACATTATAAACTAATTCGTATACGGAGGTGTGGCCCTGGCCTTCACAGCGTTCGGTCATTTTGGGTATAGACACACCTGTGTGGTATATTTACATTAACCTCTCAGATTCAATAATCCGGGAGGAATCAAGGGTCCGGCCGGCGTTTAAGAGATGTATCATTTCAATTAAGTGATTATAGGATTGTCCTTGATGGCGGGGGCAGGGCTAAAGGGGCATGTGTGTTTAAGAAGATACCAAATAGATACCAGAGCAAAAGTAATTCCTGTGCAATGCATATAATATCTCTTCTAGGAATGTTCTGTGCCTGTATATCAAGATGATTGCTTGATTTAGGAGCAATGTCTTTACAATTCTGGCGCTTTGTAAGTTTATAATGCTGAGAGCGCTCGCAATTTTTAGTATAGATATCGTCAAGCGAGTCGAGTATACGTACACAGATTATCAATATAGTTCAACGCATTGTTAAAGAAATTGGCATATATGACTCTTGTTAGATGTGCAGGTATAAGTCATCGCGTCTATAACTAAGAATTGATCAATAGATAACCACTTGGCCAAGATCACGACCAGTGACGTCAGCAAATCCATTCGATGTATATTTCCTCCGCTCTGCGCGACATATGTACATTGTCAGGCTTTAGCATTGTGTGTATGTATTGTAGTTGTAGATGGGATGGAGTGGACCTAGTGTCCTAACACTGTAGCTACCATATATATACATAGGCTAGGCCGTAGCTGCCTACATACATATATATGCAGTCAATTACGTATGGGTGATCCTAAGATTTGCATCCTATAGGTACTACCTGTATGCAGCTGAGACAGATACCGAGGCTAAGTACGAATTTCAGCACATCCCAGCCACTAGCCTCATCTTCAATCTATTATTATCGTTTTATCTACCTCGTAATTTTCTTCGCCTGCCCTCCTGTCACGCCCATAAGACAAGGCATCATCAGTGATAAACAACTCACTTACCAATTCCTCTATCTCACCGCCGCACTTGATCCAATACGGGCAATCGTCCAATTCGCCTCAACCACCCCTTTTAATCGCAACCAAACCACCACCATCTACCTAATTGCCAAAGGGAAACCCCAATCAGAGTAATAAGAATTAAGAATAATTAAGTTAAATTAAAACATGTCCGCCCGCATCTTCCAGGCCACAACCCGCCTCACGCGGCAGCGGCAACAGATCCTGGTAGGGAGCTGTCTGGGGCTCTCGATCGGCACGGGCGTCGCGATGCGGTCCTCGCCGCGCATCCGCTTCGACAGCGCTTCGGGAACAACAACATCACCAACAACAACTACTACGACATCCTCGAACGCCCGGCGGGGAGGCAAGGACAGAGAAGGCAGAGAGAGTCTGGACCCGGATCTAATGAAGCAGCTCTCGGGCGGCAGCGTGACGGGCTTCCTGTCCGGGCTCCTCGTTAGCGTCTTCTCGCGGACGCTCGTGCTGCTTTTGGGCGTTTCGGTTGTTATTGTACAGGTACGTTTTGTTTTAAATTTTGTTTAATTTTTCTCGGGGTTGTTTAATCTCCCTTTTTTCCTTTGAGTAGTGATATGCGCTGCCTCCGAGGAAGATTTGGAGACTTCAGATGACTATGGATATTAAGATGCCACAAGGGAAGAAGAGTCAATGCTAATAACCAGCAAACCAGGTGGCGGCAAGATACGGCATCAGTATAGTAGATCAGCTACGCCTAAAGCAACGGCTGGGTAAGTCACGAGTGCTAGCCGCTCTAGAGAAAGACCCTGCCTTTAAACTCTCATTTGGACTATTCTTTGCTCTTTCTGCATTTATGCAGTTCTAGGTCGAAGAGTACAACATGCAAGAGGTCTATCTAGCCTTCGCGGCGTTCGATTTCTCCATATGAATATACTCCGCCGTTAAACCAAGCTTTAGGGCACTCAAAATGGTTGTGTCTCCTTCTTGAGCCAAGTCAAAGTTAACTCGTCATTCTCAAAGTATCCCTTGGTCTTCTCGAATATATCTGCATTATAGTCATTCAGCCACTGTTTCTCGGCTGCCGTCAAAAGACTGGGGTCGATCAGCTTGCGGCAGTACGGCACCATGGTGACATGTTCGAAACCTAAGAACGGCTTGTCACCGAATTTGTGCTTCGTTTGCACTTCCTTAACCATGATGATGTTCTCTATGCGAACGCCGAAAGAGCCGTCTTCATAGAAGCCGGGCTCATTAGAAATGACATTCCCTGCCGATAAAGGAACTTCGAAAAACTGAGCCCTAGTCCCGATTCCGATAGGGCCTTCGTGGACGTTGAGAAACGATCCGACGCCGTGGCCTGTGCCATGACGGTAGTCCAAACCCTCTTTCTGCAAATGAATTTTAGCCAAGCATCTTGCAAAACCATGTGGACTATTTTACCCATAAGAATTGGCGTGCCATGGAATCTATGGCAAAGCCAGTCGTGTATTTCGGGAAGATGATTGTGTCCAGAGCAATATTTCCCTTTAGCACTAGCGTATACGCCTCGATTTCCCGTTCTGTAGGTGTTCCAAAATGTAATGTTCGGGTAGTATCCGTGGTTCCATCGAGATACTGCGCTCCGGAATCGCATAAATAGATGGCGGTAGGGTCGATCGTTGAGCAGCTTCCTTTCTCTGGTTTATAATGGATCACTGCGGCACTGTGTGGAATGGTTAATGAATATTCTGGAGCGGATGCGTTGATGTTTATACTTACTTTGGGCCAGTGGACGAAATTGTGTCAAATGAAAGTCCCACGAAGTTATCATGCTTAGCGCGATAGGCTTCTAGCCGGTCAGCCGCTTCGACTTCATCAATAACTGCCTTCTTGACCACTAGTTGGTCCTCAAGCCAAGCAAAGTACTCGATCAAGGCAGCACCATCCCTGATATGGCAAGCTCTCATGCCCTCCAACTCGGTCTCGTTCTTGATAGCCTTCGCATCAGCCAGCGGACTCCTAGCCTCTTCAACGAAGTCGTCCCCTCCCAGAGCACGCTTTAAAGCCCAAGATGCCTTGTTAGAGATCAAGAACTTATTGCTATGGCCGGCTTCGGTCCTTCTGGCTTTAGCGAACTGGCCTAGTGCGGTGACATCTGAAAAGATGTCCTGGTATGGTTTGATGTCCACTTCATTCTGTCCTAGAAAAGCCTGGCAGTCCGAACTCAGTTTGGAAGAGTCGACATATAAGGTAGCCTCACCCGGAGTAATGATAGCATATGAGAAGAATACCGGGTTGTAAGGGATATCATTTCCTCGAAGATTAAAGAGCCAAGCAATCTCATCCAGCATAGAGACGACAAATGCTAGTGACTTCTTTTTCTCCAGTTCTTTCCGTAGCTCTTCTAACTTCGTCTTTACATCCTTCCCGGCGAACTTTTCGTCAAGAATGACGACTGGCTCACTTGGCCGAGAAGGTTTGTCTGAACCCCATACAAGGTCGACTAAATTCTCAGCAACGGCCTCCAGTTCTTTGCCCCCGCTCTTCTGGATTTTCTCGGACAATTTGTCTGCAGCTCCGCTCGTCAGCAGAGTCGGGTCAACAGCAACAACTTTACCGCCTTCGGCCTGCTCTGCGGACCATTCCTGCCAGGTGGGCACGTCCTGGATACCCTGCTTCAGCAGAAGCCAGTTGTCATCGAGTTGTTTGCTGGCTTGGTTGAAATAGCGACCGTCGGTAGCTAAAGCAGCCTTATCATGAGTGATGACGGCACAGCCAGCAGAGCCAGTGAATCCAGAGATAAAAGCACGGCGAGCATCACACGGGGCGATGTATTCAGAGGAATGGCTATCTTCAGAAGGAACGACTTGAGACAGACAGGTCAGCCACCGGGCACCAGGTGCTCAAGGGAACAAATCCATTAGCTAGCCTACTGTACACATCGATCTTGCGGTCCTGCATCAGCTTGCGAAGCTCAGTGAGCCGGTCGGTGGTGTCGACTTTCGCCATATCGAGAGCGATAGTGCCCTGAAAGCGAACAGTTGAGCGTCGTTCTATTGCTGGGTGACTAGGAAAGGATGCACAAGGATGGATACGTGAAGCCCTCCAGATGAAAGCAGTAAAGGTTGCTCGTGGAGTCACAGGCAATGCAGTAAGACTTCTCAAGACCCGCATCGGCTGCTGGAGGTGATTGCGCCTGATGTAGAGTAGCAGTACAGACAGAGGAGAGGTACAGCCACCTACAAAGCCAAAGATAGGGCTATTGAATCGAGATACGGTCGCCGAGTGCAACGAATACCAAGAGTGGAAGACGTCGTATTAATACCCTGAATTGGAATGGAGAAAAGAGAGACGGGGATTCGGGAATCGGAAAGGCAAGAGATGAAGCATATGAGCTGGGCGTTGTGATGTCGATGGTTGTGCGCTCCACATGGTTCGAATCGGGAAGGATGGTTGTAGCCGTTCTGCTAGTGCACCTCAGGGAGGTTAGGGAGGTTAGGTATCCATTATCGATGCGGCAAGTTATACTTAATATGGAGAGGAGGTACCTGTCTAGTAACAAGCTTCCTCGTCGCTGCTGCTTAGCTTGGCGGGCAAACGCTGGCCAAAAAGATAGCGTTTGTGTCTCTCCATTAGGTAACTTCATGCTCTGCCCCGCCAACCTTCACGCTCACGCCAAATCTGGGCAGAATCTGGACTCTTCAGTGAAGCAAGTGGTTACGCCCGCATGCTTAACACTTGCCTTGGCCATCCCTTGTCAGCCAGTGGTGGGGTTTTCCAGTCCAACCAATCCGCCTGGAACGAAACAAGACAGTCTCTCGATTGGATACATAGAAATGATACGAGTTTAGGGAGCTCGATGCTTTACCCGGGATAGTCGCCCAGATAGATATCTTAGGTTGTCTTCTGCTTCCTATGAGGCAACTTATCTATACCTGCTGCTAGAAGCTACGAGGGGTTCTGCCGTCTTCATCGTCTTCATTGGCTTCATCATCTTCATATTCGTTCATCCCCTTCCCATTCGAGACATTCCCCGGACAATACAGCCCTGCATCGCATTTTAACGCCGCCCTGGCTTGCCTGCGCCATATATTGCGAGCCTCGTCTGGCATCGGGGCTTCAGATCCCCATCCCGCCGCCAGCTGCCGCCCGCCGAGCGTGACTCATCTTTTCCTTTCCGCTATGGATGATACCGAACACTATGGAGACCAATTTACCTGTTCCTACCACCTTGTCCGAGGTCGAGCATGTAAGTTCATCACAGCTCTGCCTCCCTGATGTCAAGAATCTAATAGGCATGGACCACTTGTTTGCATCATCATCGATGGATATACCTTGAGATATCGTAACCTAGTTCTAAATATCTAACCTTGACTAGTTGATCAATGAGCTCTACAAGCCGAATGCCCCTGAGACAATATCTCAAATCCAAGAGGCCCTCCAGCGGCTTCAGAAGTCGCCTCAAGGCTGGCAATTGGCCCAGAGCTTACTGGCACGGCCCGGTGACAACATCAAGTTCTTTGGCGCCTTGACTATTATCGTAAAACTGAATACCGAAAGGTACAAACCCTGATTCGCGTAGCGATCAATTGCTAAGCATAATTATATATAGGTTGTCCGATGATGACGCCCTTTCTGTGCTTCAAAACCTCATCACCTGGCTCGTTCATTCCCTTAGTGATGGATCGGGCCCTATTGTAATTAGGAAGCTTTGCTCTGCACTCGTGACTTATTACATCCACTACTCACATACATGGTGTAAATGTGTCCGTCATCTCATTCAGTCCTTGGACCGTAATGTAGTTGTACCGATTGAAGAAGTCGGAGATGCATTACCTCTGGAACAGGTCATTGGACAGTTGGACACCCAGAAGTTCCTGGCGGCAAGTTGGTTTGCTGCGGCGTTGGCTGAGGAAACCGAAAAGGTAGACACCAAATCTACCAAATATATCGGTCTTCATGGACGTGTTGTTGATAATGCAAATGACGTCGCGGCCTTGATGGCTAGTGCCCTAGTGCCTACGAACGGGCCTTCTGACGTCCCGAGTCAGAAGGAGGCGATTAACTGCTTGCAGGCCTGGTTTCTCTATGCTCAACGTACTCCGAAACAACCTCTAATCCAGCTTCTCCAAGCCTTAGTCCAGCCTATGATCAATTGCTTGTTGGTTGAAGAGCTGTATGAGACGACCGTTGAACTGTTAACCGATACATTGGGCAATTGGCAACAATTTTTTACCCGCCATCATATCGATTCCTTTTACGCTCTGTTTGAGAGCGAATGGGCACAACAGCGATACCAAGACCTCATTAGGGGTGACTTCGACTTCGATGCTGTTCAATTTGGGTTGTTCATGCTAGCCTTCGGCGATGCTCAAATGGTGGAGATGATGGATACAACGGACACGAGAGCTCAATCCTTCTTAGCTGGATTGGCTGGATTGCTGACAGCCCAAGGTCACCCGGCTGCGGAAGACAAGATTTTTGTTCCTGCACTTGAGTTATGGTCAGCCTTCGTCGAAAACTTAGTAGACACTATTTACTCCGAGTCGACGAATAATCTCCCATGGGACAAGCCACCCCTCTCGCAAGTCATGCAGGTGGTCTCTTATAGCTGGCAAAAAATTCAGTATCCGTCCCCGGACGTCTATAATTCCTGGGACTCGACAGAAAAGGCTGGCTTTGGGGATGCGCGAAAGGATGTTGCCGATTTTCTCCAGGCCGTTTATACAATCTCCGGGCTGCCCCTAATCTCACTATTTGTAGATCACATACTAAGAGCGTTGGAAAATTCCTCGTGGGCTGAGCTTGAGGCTGCCTCCTTTTGCCTGGGTGCATTGTCTGATTGTGTTTCAGAAGGAAACTCATATGATGATGCTCTCACCAAGGTGTTTGGCTCCTCACTGTTCGATCTACTACGCCAAGGACAGAACGTTGTACCAGTTCGATCTAGGCAGACATGTCTCTACCTTATCGAGCGCTATTCGGAGTACTTCGTGCGTCACTCGGAATATCTCCCAGCTGCCCTGAACCTTTTGTTTAGTGCTGTAGCTGATCGCCATCTGGCCCTCCCTTCTTCGAAATCGATCCTCACCCTCTGCTCATCTTGCAGGAAATTGCTAACTTCCGAAATCGATGCATTTCTGGAACAGTATAGTGCTTTACGTAATAACCGGGAGTTGGATTCTTTAGCTGAGGAGAGAGTGGTTGGCGCGATTGCTGCTATCATACAGTCACTCCAAAGCGAGGAACATAAATCAAACGCTGTTCAGCGATTGCTAACAATGGTTGGTATAGACGTGAATTCTTGTCTGCAGTTTAAGTCCGCGCAAGACAACGCCTTAGTTGACCAAAATGACCCTGTGAGTAGCCTATTGCGTGTCAAACGACATGACTCTTCACACCAGTTGCTTACTTAGTTCAGATTATTTTCCGAGCATTTGACATATCTCAACGTCCAACATCGCCCGTCTTGGCGCATGAAGTAGCGTCGCAGTTAGCTATTAGAGCACTTCGATGCCTCTGCAGCATAGCCAAAGGGCTTCAGGCTCCTGTGGACTTGGATTCTGACGATGAGTCCACTCAGCCAGCTATTAACCAAGACCTTGAACGAACCCATGCCGATATTATTGTAAGTACATGTTTCATTAGTTGCGAGAATCATCAAAATAAATACATCTCAACCCGACGAAGTTTCCTATCGTAGCAACACGATTATCAAAATATCGTATTACTCCGCGAAACCACTCGGAACATGCATTCGTCAAGTAATTATTATATAAGCGTTAACTCTTGTGTAGGGAATTCTTGTACAGCTTAAGAACTTATTTTCGAACAATGCAGAAATCGTAGACGCGATTTGCACAATTCTACGCGCTGGATTTTCAGAAACAGACCCAGGACCGTTCGTATTTCCGCCACAGATGGTGACCGAACTTATCATCAGCAATTGGCAAAGCCGTATTGCTACAGTTGTGAACACTGCCAGCGCCTTTGCCAGCTCGCTCAATTCCGGAAGATTCAAGCAACATGCCGTTCCGACTCTCGGCACATTGTTACCCTGGGTCTTCAACCTGCTCCATCAACTTCCCGGTAAGTCATGTCGACTCCCAAACAACTGGAGACATTAAGCTTATTGTACTGTAGGTCCGGAAGCCGATCCAGAGCTATCCCAGTATGGAATCGAATTCGCTCAAAGGGTCTTGTTGAGACGCCCAGAAGTTCTCATGTCTCAAGCATCAAACGTTCTCGAATTCCTTTTTACCTTTGCGATGAAATTACTCAATGGAAACGAACCGTTACCGAAAGGAGCCGCGGCAGAGTTCTGGGTATGCGAGATTACCAAACAGTCGAAGAATTAAAGGGCTGACAGCTATTATAGACTACGTTCATAACCGCAAAATCAGATGACCCGAATATCCAAGCCACATTGAATGATGCAATGTCGCACTTCGGGCCCCAGCTTTCTCAATGTTTAATACAGGGCATTGGAGGGAGAGCTTCGCGTAGTGACCTTGATAAACTTAGCGAGCCTCTCAAGAAGCTCATCGTGCAGCATGTCCATGCTTCGAAATGGCTCGAAGCAGCCCTAAACGATGCCAGCTTTCCAAGCGACAAGGTCTCTCCTGAGGATAAAGTTTTATTCGTAAAAAAGCTTGTCAGTCTTCGCGGGGGCAGGCCTACGAATCAGGTTGTACGGGACTTCTGGCTAGCCTGTAGAGGCTCTAGTTTCGCATACGCCTCGTAACCCGCAGTCGTTTCCCAAGCCGTTCTATCCAAGTTGTACGATAACCATCGTCCTTCTCATCTCCACTCGTATTGAAAGCTAGTGACGATAGAAGGTAGCCCGTTAGACCAGAACAAGACCTCTTTAACATCCATCTATCACTGGTGTCCAATCCTAGTGTCAATTCGACTTCGTATGAAACACTTTAGTTGGCCTTGTCGAGTATTCTCAGTCTCATGCAAGAAGATCGCGCAAGTTAGTCAGCCTTACTACATAGCTACTTTATACTTAAGTTCAAGTAGTATAGCTACTACTCTAGGTATTTGCAGATCTAGACTAGACAGTGTTACGTCGTCTAGCTGTACACTATAGTTGTCCTAGTTGTCTTAAGATATTACCACTATCTATGACCATCCCATCATTGTACGATTGTATTGCGCGTTGTCTCTGACTCCTAGATCGGTTAACTCATATCAGCCTCCCTATGCTTCATCGTCAAATGAGTATCAAGCCGCCGTCACAATACTAGTCACAATGTCAATGTCTCGCTACAGAGGCCAATAAGTATTGGTTATTTCGTGAAACAACCAGAATTCTCCAAGAATGAGTGATCGCTGTCCTCTCTTTATTCTAGAGATACCATAATATCTAGACAACTTCTTTCTCGTGTCAACAGCGCCATAGCCTAAATGGGCATCAATCTGACTTAGGTAGTCCTATCCACCTCTACTAGGTACTTCACATGACTCCCTTTTCTACCTCAGATCCTTATACACTGTCCGTCACCGCTCGAGACGACGTGGAAATTTTCCACCCTAGAGAGCTTCGTAATCCAATTCCCGCAATGCCCCTGATCCAAGCTAAGTGGTCAGAGTACCTAGGTAGGGTAAACTGTCCTTGACGGTAAAGACATCTACCTCCCATCTAACTGTCGCATGCTTCCCTCGCTTTTAAACCGCACATAAACCATCCATGCATTGTACAAATCTCAAGAAGAGGGCGCGAGGCTCTCTGATCTAACAGGGCAGCACCACACATCGGTCCATCGCCACCATGGGATCTCCGAGCCGTCCATACGCATTGTTGCATCCCATAATACCGAGGCCCACGAGCATGTTCTTCGGCGGCGTGATGACCGGCGCTGGCAGCCCTTCGTTGATGGAATTGGCTTTTTTTAGCCCGTTGTTGCTGTTGCTGCTGCTCTTCACCTTGTGTGATGATGGCACGAATTTACGATGTGAGATGCAGTTCTGTCTCACGCCCCCTTTCGTCGGACGGGTTCTCTGCAAGGTCTTTTTGAGTTGTGGGAACTCTTCCTCGATCAAGTCGTCGATGAGGTCGAAGTCGAAGTCGTCATCGGGTGTCGATATGTCTCTGTGTTGATTGAGTAGGGAAGTAGATGTATGGTCATTAGAATGGACGTGGATAGGGGTATCGGTATCGTCCCATTCTGATATATCGTCCATGTCTCGGTCGGTAGTGTGATTGTTATCGTTTTCGTTGTTTTTGGCGCTTCCTCGTGCTACCTGTATCATTCCGGGTTTGACACGATAATCGCCGGAGTCGAGAAAGTCTCTCCATGCGTCATATATGACCTCTAGGACCCCCGGTGGACAATCTTTCGCCCCTCTATCGACCGACAGCGAATTATGAGCTGGGCATCCGTAGCTGTGTATTGAAGCATAGTGTTCTTCTAGCTCGTCATCAAAGTGGAAAGTGAGGTTGTCGAATATATTGTCCCATGATAGCGTCCGAGGATGGGCAAGAAAGCACAGCCTACAGGACCGAATTTCTTCAGCGGCCTGGTGGAGGTGAATCCGAGCGACTACGCACCCTTTCCAATATTGATTGATGATATCTTGCATAGATTTATTCTCACTTCTTGTTTCAGCGGTGCTTTTCATATTCGCATGAACATGTCGCTGCTCCGTGCAGCAACAGACTTGTGTAGTATAACACTTTCGCCGATCACACGCCGAGGCAATCTGTAGCCCGCGGTTTCGATATAGGATGTAGAGGCCTTCCTCGGGTAGGCAGTTGAAAGAAAGTTTTGGTCCCGAGATGACGTTTTGCTGTAGCTGTCCGCCGGTGCCATAGGTCACCGATACAACAGTGATTGACTCGCATCGCATGATCTCCCATGCCGAGAGCTTATTTGACATTGTGAGTTAACTTTCTTTCGCAAGGTACTAACAGCTATATGTCGCTGATTAGACTGGATTCGTGGAGATAGCCAACGGTGTCAAAGCCTCCCGACGGTGACCTCGGAAACAGGAGGGGTTGCCTAAGATCAAAAGTTCTAGGTAACAACTGTGTCATAAGATAGCGACAGAAACACATTAATGCCTTGGGAGTTGTCCGTATTCATATCAAAAGGTGTTTGGGTTAAATACAGCTTCAAGCATGAATCTATGGAGAGATTGATCGCTTAATTTGCTTGACATGCCCATTCATATATAAGCACCTACCTATTCGTCTTAAACTCCTGGTCGTCGATGGAACCGTAGCACCCACCGCCTTCTCGAAGATCTCAATGGGCGTTCTGCGTCCTGTCATTGTTAGCACCCAAGAGAAAATTCTAGGGGTTTCGTGCTCGATGGGTACTTATAAACCACATAAACCACAATGGGTATCCATGAACCACAATCTGTACTCATAAACCTTTCTATTACATAACTCCAAAAATAATGGTATACTATTCCACGTTAAATAAGCCAATCAAGAAGCATGGAAACTACTAGTTATGAGTGAGAACGATGAAAGAGGCACATTCTCCGCTACTCCAATTATGAGACATCAGAACGCATCAGGATCTTATACCGTTGGTTTGGGGGCATTGAAATACAAATAGAATAACCGCATATGACATCTCTAAGCAATGAGTGAGAATATTAGGTCAGTTTTAGACTTCTATTCGTCCTTAAAAGACAATTGTCTGAAATGAATCTAATGTGCTCGAGACAGCTGATATAAAGCCTTTTGGAGGAGACGAAGGGCTTAGCTGTATCTTATTGCTTTAACATCTATGATTCTTGAGGTTGGCTCGGTTGTTCCCCTCGAAGACATTGTTGTTGGCACTTATGAGTAGTCAGTTGGCGGTGGAATCCATACGTGCATGCTATTGACTCCCGAGCCGCTCTGCACCTATGAGGCATGTTCACCACGTATCCCAAGTCATCTAGCCTCTAGGAATAGAGTGGTTTTCATCGTATAATTCGTGTTGCATTCCCTAGCACGAAATTGCTAGCTCAAACCGTCCGTAGACCGCAGAGTATGAATCCTTCCCATACATGCAAAGTGCCGAAAAACGAGAAAACCGAACTCCATAGTCACCATATCAACCATCCAGTTTTTAGTTCTCAGTTGTAACCTTTGCCTTGGCGTTGGTAACCTTGACCCCCAGCTGCTTGGCCCGGGCAATGATATCGACTCGCTTTCTTGAGGAGACGTTGTGGGCGATCCTGCTGGGTATTAGTTCTCTGGCTATGCCGGTCTTTCTCGTATCGGTGATTGCGTACTCAGCGGCATAGGTATCCTTGTGCATTAATAGCAGCTCGACGTCCTTGGTGTTGCTGACAAGGAAGGCCTGACACAGTTAGCTTGGCTCCGTCATCTGGACCATACCAGCATTACCTTCAGGCCGTTAGGGGCCATGTGGCGGGTCTTGCGGTTGCTGCCATAGCCGATCTTATATGCTGTTAGTGAAACGCCTTTGCGGTGATAAAATAGCCCGCATAATTGTCCGCTGGCCTAAAGAGTCTACGCACCGATGGCATAGCCTGGCGTCCACGCTAGAGCTGATTGTTAATACCAGACCATTCAAGTATAACTCCTTGATAACTTACGAATCGTCGGCGGACAGCATTGTCGATACCCTTAGGCTTCCTCCAGCTCGACTGTCATGTAACATATTAGTTCGCATTTTGGCATCGTTCGTTAATTGGGCGTACTAACGGAAAGGCACTCTGTTCAAAATAAGTTAGTACTTGTCCCTGGTAAGCTTGACTTGAGAGGAGACGTACTGAACCGGTCAGACTGGTGACGGTTGAACTTCTTCGTCTTCCTGTTTACATCGTTAACAAATCTTCCGGCTATGACATGGTTCGCGGGCGAAGGAAGCTAGATCGGAAAAGAGCAACGGGGAAATTCGTGGTGCGAGGCGTCTTCATCCTCAAGTGGGCAGAAGTGTATTGTGTCGGATGCGCATTCCCAATCTTGAACATCTCCCTCTCCGATTTCTTGCAGCATTTATCCACTGATCATCGTGGAATTGGGAAAGACACGGCCGTGTTTGAATTTATGAGGCGTTGGTATACAGGAATTTCGCACGTACTTCTTGACGATGGGGATGTGCTTGGCAACCATCTGCGGCAGTCAGTTAGAAAACAGTCGTACTTTAAGAGAAGAAGTCGCAAGTTGGAGGGATCATTGGCAAATCAGAAATTGCCGAAGCAGAGGTGCGTCATGAGAACGTCCTACCTTGACTGCGGTTTCTCGTCGGCCGTGATGGGGTTTGTTGGTGTTATGCCGTCGGGTGTCTGGTCGAGTCGCAGGTTGAGAAAAAGTTCGTGGGCGGTTGTGGGAGTCTTGGGTAAGTGGGGAAATTTAGCGAATACAGAGGTTTGTGGTGGCTTGTGTGGCACACCAGCCACAGTATACCTCACCTATCAACCCGGAAGATAAGCAGTCCTTTTAAAGTCCTTTTAAAGTCCTTTTAATTGCATATTTTATTTCCTTAAATATCTTTTTATCTAGGCGGCGACAAATATGACGAGAATGCCTCCCGTCGAACGAGGCAGCGTGATTAATATTGCCATTTAATATAGTTCACTGAGAGAGCTTGCTTTCATAGAATACTATAGGTACAACATCCACCATCACAAATACAAGTCTTCATGAGCGTAAGGGTTTGCCGTAGCTGGAGTTCGTAGATTTTATCATAAAGGAGGATTGTTCATGTCTCGCCCAATTAGCCGCTCTATCTGGTCTATCCTATCTTCCAGAAAATAGATACCTAGGAAGGGTTTACTCCCCTCTCGCATCTCTATCCTAATCGAGACCATTCCCATGTGTCAATAACATGCCTATGCCTACGCCTACGTCGATGCTGATGTTCATGCTGATGCTAACTCGCTGATCGCTCTTGAAGAACGGCGTATTGCTGTCCCAAAAAAACAAAAACTCGACTTGCGTAGTGATTCCGTGATTGTGCTGCGAGCACGAATTTTACGTATCATAATTCATTACTGTTGTGCACATTGGGCTTGTGCGCCGCCTTCATCGTCATCTTCATCTTCCCAGCGCTCTGTGTATCGAGGATCACCGGAGTTGGCTCCCATCTGCAGCATGTCAGTGTCATGTAGATATGCTTTCTTTGGGGAGGGGGGCGATATTGGACGAGGTTGAACATACCTCATCGAGATCAGCATCATCTTCGTACTCTACCTCGTCAACTTCATCAACTGGGATCTTTGGGGCAGGTCCAGGCAACAACTTCTTAAGCGATTCGTGGCCAGCGTCATCCTCAAGCCAGCCGTCCTCGGGGAAATCGATTTTTACGATGAGGTATAGGTCACCCTTGGTGTCCCCACGTTTTAATGGCATACCCTCTCCTGATACCTTGAGCACCTGACCTGGACGTAACACCTTGCCTCTTGGGTGGTTGATGTGAATGCCTCTACCATCAAGGTGGGTCAAGACAACGCGCGAGAACCCACAGAGGGCTTCAGCCAGGGTGACTTCTAGGTCTGCTGAGAGATCATTTCCGACTCGGTTGAAGATCTCATGTGGCTCCTCAATGAGAACGAAGACAAGGTTACCGGGCGTCTGATCAGGGTGTTGGTCGGCCTCGCCTTCTAGGACGATGCGCTCACCCTGGTATGCACCACGAGGGATGTAAATCTCCAGAGGCTTTGTCTCCTGAACCGTTCGCTTGCCCTTGCATTTCTTACAACGGTCCTTCTCCTTGTAGTAGTTGCCAGATCCTTGGCATCTATCACACGGAGCAGTGTCTCGTGCTACTAGGCCTGGGCCCATCTGACGGAGTACCTCAACCATGCCGTTACCTTTGCAGCGGTCACATTGTTGCGGCTTCACCTTCTCCTTGCCGCCGGAGCCTTTGCAAGTGCCGCAAACCACTGACTTGTTGGCGGAAAACTTGACCGTCTTGCCCTTGTACAAATCCTCCAGACTCACTGTGTATTTTGACTCCTCGTCAGGACCACGACGGGGCCTTCTGGGTCCGCCGGCACCACCCATGCCGCCCATGCCGCCCATGCCGCCCATGCCTCCCATACCGCCCATACCCATACCGAACATTTGTTCTAGGATGTCGTTGATGTCGGGACCCTCGCCCATGCCACCTCCCCTACTGGGATCAAATGCGGCCATTCCATGCTTGTCGTACAGTTCACGCTTGTTATCGTCTCGAAGGATCTCGTAGGCCTGAGTCACGAGCTTGAACATGTGCTCGGATGCCTCTCGCTGGTCCTCGGGAACCTTATCAGGGTGGTGCTTTAAAGCAAGCTAACCAAAAGTCAGTACAGCAAATAGTAGGCTTGGGAAGGGCGTAGATAAACGAACCTTACGATACGCCTTCTTGATGTCATTTGAGTCGGCCGACCTGTCGACGCCGAGAAGCTCTAGGCACAGGGTTAGCCATAGTTCTCCACGCAACCATGGGTTTTCCATTTGTCTCGTGCTTTTTTTCTTTCCTTTTACAAGCAAAGAGACGTCGAGACAGAGATTACGTACCGTACAAGTCTGTACTATCCTGTTCCGCCATGATAGCAAGTCAGGATTTGCTGGGGATAAGCCGTGGAAGTTGAAGGCTGGTCTCTCAATATCGACAAACGGAGAGATTATAGTGGAGTGTAAGTTTGGGTAGAGGAAGACGTGGTGGGGCGAGCAGCTTTCTTCCCAACCTGAGCAACGTGAAGGGTGTAGTATAAATAGGTATACATATAAGCCAAACAAGGCTACGCAATCCCAAATCGCAAACTAGACACCTCACAGGCAAGTATTGCAAGTGTGTATAGTTATTCACAGATTTTATTCTAATGAAATATCTGCTATGGCACACTACCTATTAGTAAGATGTAGGTAGGCATGCAGAAATTTCCACTACAAAGAATTAGGTACCTGCCTGTAGGGATCAACAGCTTCTGCACCCCCGCTGTATTTCAATAAACTACCTAGGTAGGGATTTGTAAAGTATTGTTCCTGTCAAGTAGGTATTGATAACGTTTCAAACGTGGGAATGCCGGTCAACAACGAGTTAAATCTACAAAAAAAATGAATACATGATTAGATTTTATTACACAACTAAATTTTACCATAACTTTTGACTCGAACTCAAAAATATATTTACTGAATACCGCATGGAATTATAGACAGGTACAGTAGACTCACATAGGTTACCTAGGTACCTAGATACTTACATATGTACCCACTACGTAGTATGCATGCAGCCAATATCCATCAGTCCATGTCGGCTGCATTACCGACTGGAACGACAGGGGTGTTGATAACGAGAATAGATATCTGCAGATGGTATCATAATACACTACATACATGTAGGTACTACTTCACTGGCTCATGTCCAAAAATACTACACATTTAGGTAATACTTGTATGGTATTCATATTTTCTGTCTTCAAATCTACCTACCTGGGTGCATTATTTTCCAATAGATGCGGAGCCGTGTTAGGTAGCAGTGACGTCTACTTAGATTATCAACCTAAGTCCGACAACTCCGGAGGGTCAAATGGCGACAGGGATTTAGGGGGTTATTTACCATCGCTATATGCATAACACCACTCAACTATCGATATGCACGTTATTGGCGAATGGAAAATGCTGGATATCAACACTTGAACTTAATGAACAAGACGGTAAGAAACGACGAATAGACACAAGTCTACATGAAGAGCGATGAGCGGCTTATATGTTATCCGGGGCGCTCTTCGCCGACAGGTGCCACCCCAGTCCCGGCGTATCTTTAGTCGAAGCAAGTTCTTCGGCCGCCCAGCACGTGATGGGCCGACGTCTACGTCTTTATTACCGTCCACACCGGCGAGGACACGATTTGCACCGTCGCCCACCGGGTATGTGCACCTAGGCTCATTGCGGACCGCTCTTTTCAATTACTTGCTCGCCAAGGTAACCGGTGGCCAGTTCTTAGTCAGGATCGAAGACACAGATCAGGTAAGAAAAGATGTAGAGACTAGTTGCTCAAGACTGCGCTATAATAAACATCACTCTGACTCCGGCTTAGAAGCGATTAGTGCCCGATGCTGAGGAGAAGTTGTACGAAGATTTAAAATGGGCTGGGCTTAGTTGGGATGAAGGTGCGAGATACTATCTCGATAGCCTTGGAAGCTTCTTATTGTCCTAACTCGATGTAGGTCCGGATGTTGGAGGGCCTTACGGGCCGTATAAACAGGTAACGCCAACCCCCAGTTCGCATGACAACAGCATTGTACTGACTATTATCACAAGTCTGAGAGGCTGCAATCATACAGAGATCATGCCAATCAACTATTAGAAGATGGCCAGGCCTATCGATGTTTCTGTACTCCCGAAGAGCTCGATGCTATGAAGAAGCTCGCTCTGGACGAGTCGCGAGATCCTGTCTACAATAAGACATGCTCGCATATTTCAGCTGAAGAGTCTGCCAAGCGCGCAGCAAACGGGGAGGAATATTGCATCCGCTTCAAATCTGATGGCACGGCTCCTGTGGTGCAGGATCTCGTATACGGCAAATACAAAAGTATAGTCTCGCTAGATGACTTCATCATAATAAAAAGGGATGGCTTTCCGACATACCACTTCGCCAATGTCGTTGACGATCACTTGATGAAGATCACCCATGTGATTCGTGGAGCCGTAAGTGCACCTTCTCGGCGTTCAATAAATAAAGGGTCGCTAATCATCTTGTAGGAATGGCTCATATCAACGCCACGACACGTAGCTTTATACAACGCCTTTGGATGGGAGCCACCCCAGTTTGCCCACGTCGGCCTGCTAGTCGATCAGCAGAAGCAGAAACTGAGTAAGCGCTCCGGAAGCTTCAATCTGTCTTCTTGGAAGGAACGGGGCATCCTCCCAATAGCTCTACTGAACTACGTCCTATTACTGGGCTGGGCGCCGAGCCGGCACCAAAAAACTTCGGAGATCATGGATATGAAGGACATGATTGAAAAGGCAAGCTACTGACTTCCTCATTGTTAAAACAATACTAACACATAGTCCTTATCTAGTTCCACCTCCGATTTACCACGGGCGATGTCACTGTGAATAACAAGCACAAGTTTCTCCAAAAAGCTCATATGCAAAAGTTTCTAAGAGAAAATAGTGATAGGGAGTCCGTCCTTGCCACGATTTTGCCTAGTTTATTAAGCTTTACAAATGAGTGCGAAGAAAACCGAAGATCCCAGGATGACGATGCTGCACTGCACAAAGACCTGGGCGTGTGCATCGGGCCACTAGTTAACCGTGCGCGATCGACAGAATCCAGTGAGGTCCCTAGCACGGCCTCGCCGGCGGTTTCACAAAGTTACCTCGGCGCCCTTTTTGATCTAGACGGCAAATCCTTTACGAGCTCTATGGACTTCATTAAGAGAAACGCATATCTCCTGTGGGACATCCCCGAGGAGAAGTACAGAGCACGCCTACAAAACAAAGGGGATCTCATAAACAAAATTGTCGTCCGAGAGGGAAGTGGGGAAGAGATACAGCACCATGCGCGGAAAATATCCGAACTTACTACTACGCTCCTAGAGTCCCTCCAGGGTATGCCAGCAGAGGATTGGACGGAGGAAAATATCCAAAAAAACATCGGGCCGTTCATCCGGTCAATAGGCTATGTCTCAGTCGAGCAGTGGTTCCAGCCATGGGGCTGGAAGTTCCTGCGATGGGTAGTTAGTGCGTCTGCTGATGGCCCTGCCTTGATACCAAGTATGGTATTCCTTGGCAAAGAGGAAACACTGGCACGCGTGAGTCGGGCAAATCAAGTTGCCCAAAGCGTGGAAGTATGAAGACAAGCCCAGGCCCATTCGTGACATTGACTAGCACATCGCATGATTCCTCACAAGGATAGGAGGGAGAGCCTCTTGTGTAACGTGTATCAAAAACCTGTACCATTTCTCTAGCCCAGAATAACTCCTGTGCTAATACCAACCTAGCTGATTGATCTATGAATCAATTGATACCATCCATTAACGCCGGTCAATGCTTCGTATCATATGAATGTGCTCCGATTCTCAGAGCTAAGATATTACTTTTGCTCATGCGGCGATGTCCATCTTGTGACACTCGCTCTATGTCGTGGCCGGAGAATTCAAACCGTTGAATATTTTGGCCTTTACTTCGATAGCCACGAGGCCCTGCTTCTCCTTAATCGCAACAGAGTGACTCGTCTGCACGATTTTCTCCATCTCGGTGTCAATCTTCTTGGATCCTTGGAAGAGACCAGCGCCTCTACTGCCGTGCTGAATCGTTACAGTCGCCTGGTGGATCTTAGAGGCTAGGTCAAGCATCTGTTTGTTGCCGTAGTCGCGGTTCGTGAGCAATGGACTTTGCGATAATGTCTGCACCCAATACTTGCTCCACAACAAGGCGAGCAGGTGCGTGTCGAGCGTTGACTTGAAATGCGAGACCTCGAGGGCGTAGTACTTGCTGGCATGGGCACCGAAATCCTCTGCCTTCGCCAGCGGAACCGATGTCTTTGTGTTCTCTGCGTCTCCTCCGCTGCTCGATGACAAGCTAGATGCCGACTTGGCAGGAGCCGCCTCGTAGTTCTCGGGGAAAGTCCGGAAAGCGCCAATCTCGACGCGGCCGGCACTGATGGTGCGATCCGGGTCGATGACAACGGCCACGAAGGGGTCATTGAACTGCTGCTGCATCTGCTCGGTGCCGACGTCGATACCACTAAGCCAGCACCCGTATCCGGGGTGACTGTGGTACCAGCCGACGACGTTCTCTTCACGGCTCCCCTGCTCCCTGGATAGCCGCAGATATTCTATCATGTATTCGTTGGCGTCGTCTTGGGCGTTGACGCGCGTCTCCGTGCCTTCTACGGGCAGTCCGAATGCGTCGGTGACGACGATGGTGTCGCCGTCTGTGTAGCCCTGCATCAGTCCCATGACCTCGATCGAGCCCCCCGACCGTGCGTGCATCACCATCTTTATGAGCGCCACGGCGCTAACCCGCACGTGCTTGAAGTGGTGCGGGTCGGACTTCCAGGGCCGCAGTTCATTGGCTTCCTTCTGTCGTTCTTGGGAGTAGTTGTAGAGCGCATCGCGGGTTGGGTCGACTAACTTGACATCGTTGTCGAGCTCTAAAGAGTTCGGTCGAGTACGTGTTAGTATAAACTATTAAACGAAGTGCTCTGGGGTTGGACGCTATGACTTGAGCTTCTGGAACAAGACGAGGCTTACCCCACGATTTCATGGCCACCTCCATCTTAACAAGGTGACCGAAATACAAAGCTGAGATGTTGTTAAAAGTCGGCACAAGTGGGAGGTTAAGTCATATACCTAAGGGAGGGTAGATAAGTAAGTATGTAGATGGCACTGGGGATGTGGGGTGAAGGTGGGGAGAGCTTCAATGTCCAAAAGATACCTAGGTACCTGAATATCGATCCCTGCATATATGCAACTACATCAGCTATATGCAGTTTCCAGGTATCAGATCAAATACACATGCAAACGGCTATCTGGTCTATTTTTGATCATACCAGACTTCTGAACTTGCCTCAAACCCTGGACGTGAAATCTAATTCTAGCGCCTTACATAGTTGAATTAAAGAAATATCACGTTTGGAATCAGTTACAAAAGAGAACTCTGGCTGAAATAGATACCTAAGGTACATGTGTACCTAGGTACCTGTATCGTAGTTATCTTATCGATAAATAGATCCACATTTCGGGCCCTCTCCTAGAAACGGGGTCCTTAGATCGTCAGCGTCAATCTTTGGATCGCGAATTGGGCAGTCCAGAGGTATGCGAATAGTAACCGCAGTACCATGTCGAGGACAAATCTCATAAGGCCATTACGGCAGGCCTTATCACGGCCGACTGTACGTCTTTCAATACGTGATCCTAACTCAAAGCGAGCAGTGTAGCTGACGTTTCTTAGGCCGGACAAGTTCGACATGCCCTCCCCGGATTGATGAGCACGCGTTCACAAGCTTCGGCGTGAGTCGACTCGATCATCTCCTACTACGCCTATATCATGATAGCAGGTTACTGACTTATGGTTTTCTCAGAGCTGGTCAAGACGCCAAAGCAGTTCAATTGGTGTAGGTATACCTGCACCGACTGTCCAGCGACTAGATGCTTATACCACTCCAGAAACGAGCTTCCTGATTCCGTCGAGGACAGTATCCGGCTTCCCCGATCCGTCCAGGCCCTCTATCTCCAGCCGCTGCGGCGCGAACCCGAATATGGTGTCCCTTCGTGCGATCTTCAACTTCGGTCGTACAGCATCCCCAACCTAGAATTCTTCTGCGACTTTGCGCTGCGTGCAGCCTATTACCTCAACCTCCCCGCCTTCGGGCCGGTACCCTTGCCCAAGATCACAGAGCGATGGACAGTGCCGAGATCACACTTCATCTTCAAGAAGTCGCAAGAGAACTTTGAACGTATCACGAGGAGGAGGTTAATTCAGATAAGGGACGGACATCCGGAAACAGTACAAGTGTGGCTTGCATTTCTACAGAAGCACGCCTACTACGGTATTGGTATGAAGGCCAACATGTGGGAATATTCCTCCCTTGGTAAGTGATAACACACAGTTATTGTATTGTCCCTACGGGCAGACGGTCTAACAGTCTCGCAGATACCGGCGCGCAGATGGATTCGGAGTTGCCGTCAATGCAGAAATCAATTGATGAGAAGATGGAACTACTCGGGCAAAGCAAGGTTCTGGGCACAGTTGAAAAAGTTAAGGAGTTACTGGAGAGCGAAAGATTTAAGCATACATCATGAAGAGCGGGTAAGGAGACATGGCGTGTGTAGACAAATGAGCTGGCTGTAGAACAATTACCTTGTGTATATCAATTAAAACCTGTATAATGAGCCCGAGCAATGTGTTGCCATCTGAAAAGTGCAGCTCAGCAATTCAAAATACTTCTGCTGAAAAAGGGGTTGCCTACCTACTCCAAATTCTGAGAAATTATGCTGAACGTTGCACGATTGAATACTAAGTGGCCCGAGCTTCAGCGCATCCTAAAATCTTCCCACCTTCAACCTCAAGTCTTCACATACCTAGGTAGTTATCATGAAATCACGTTGAATAAACTACCATACTTATAGAGATCAGAGAAACCTATTATTGAACGTTTTAGTAAGTTGATTTTTAAGTGATGTAAGTGTCTCATAAGTTGACAGTCTTCTAGGGCCATACAGATGAAAAAGGTTTGAGGCTGGGGTCCAATTAACCATCCAAGCATTCAATTTATATATCTCTATATATAAATGCTGCCAATAGCGCGGAGGTGCTGTTGCAGACACCTTCCAGTCTCAGCAACAGCACGGCACCTATTTGGGTCAACACACAAACGAGGAATCTCAAGCGCTGAGCCAGGAAGCCAGGACGGTCATGCCGTGATATTCTCGGGCATCCAGCCCACAGGCAAGCCGCACCTAGGGAACTACCTAGGCGCCATGCGCCAGTGGGTGCGTCTGCAGGACATGGTGGGCGATAAAGACAAACTGTTCTTCTCTATAGTTGATCTGCACGCTATGACGATGCCGCAAGATGCTGAGGCTCTTAGGAACCGTAGGAGAGAGATGCTGGCTGCCTTACTGGCCATTGGGCTGGACCATAAGAAGTCAACGCTCTTTTACCAATCATCGGTGTGTGAACGCTCTATCAGTTGATCCTCGTACTATGTCTCATATTGTCTAACATTTGCAACGCGAGATCGGTAGGTTATGCAACACACTGAGCTTATGTGGATATTGAGTTGTACGGCATCGATGGGATACCTGGGTCGGATGACACAGTATAAGGTTAGCTATGCTCTAATTGTGTCTTCAATGTCTATATGTACTTTCTCCTTAATAGTATTTGCCGTACTGACTAGTGTGACAGAGTAAACTCCAGGCCCAGAACAAAGCAGGCAATCTAAACGAAGCAATAACGTCGCGTTTAAAGCTCGGCCTATTCTCATATCCTGTCCTGCAAGCTGCTGATATCCTCGTCCACCGTGCTACGCATGTACCTGTTGGCGATGACCAGAAACAACACCTCGAGTTCGCCAGGGAGTGCGTGACCAACTTCAATCACACTTATAATCAAGAAGTGCTCGTCTCGCCCGAAACCATAACAAGTATGTCTCTCCGTAGCAACCGTCGCAACCCACCACTCCCCTCCCACTTCTCTTCCTTAACCTAACAATACGGCTTGCAGCTGCGTCACCGCGCGTCATGTCACTCCAGGACCCTCGCCAAAAGATGTCAAAGTCATCGTCTAACGAGCGGTCCCGGATCTTTATCACGTCAACGCCCGATGAGATCCGGCAGCGGATTACGAGTGCCGTAACCGATAGTTTAAATACGGTGACATACGAACCAAACGAGCGGCCCGGAGTGGCGAATCTCCTGGAGCTCACGGCGCAGTGCAGTCGCGAGCCAACGACACCCGCCGAACTAGCTGACAAGCTCATGGACGCCAAGCTCAGCGACCTCAAGGCCGCCTGCATTGAGACCGTGACCGCCGAGTTAAGCGGCATTCGCGAGCGGTATATGGAGTTGCTCAAGCGCCAGGGCGGGAAGTACTTGGACGATATCGAGGCCGCGGGCGCCGAGGTCGCGCGGCAGAACGCCGAGGAGACTATGAAGCTTGTACGAAGTGCAGCGGGATTGGCGGCCTTGAGACAACCTTGAGAATGTCTCTCGTTTCCACTTTGTGCCATCCGTGTAATAATATCACTTGTCGTACTATGTAGATTAAGTTTGTACATGCATAGACCCCATCCTACTAGAGGGGTGTAATCCTCATAGAGCCCGCATATGATATTCGCTGTATAGAACTAGGGAGTACTCAAATCTATTTAACTCTACTAAGTACTGTACAGACTATCGTCAATTTCTACTGATTCTCCTATATATACACATATCTATATTATACAATGTCCTCCCACTATTATGCTAGAGATACAGGTGGCATACTGTATGAGTAAGTGGCCGTGTTATGCAGTCTAATAGATCTAAAACCTCGAGATATCTCGCCCGAAAACCCACGACATGAACCAATACACCGGCACCATGATCTTATTTCTTATACTCATACTCTTGGTAAGGTACTGCAACATTGGAGGTCAGTATTAATTCCCAGTTCCAGCGCCCTGTGAGAGAATATGTTTTGGAGACGTAGGAAATTTTCTAGGGGATACCCGCCGAAAAGAAGCCTCGCAGCTCCCAATGTTGCAAAAGAACAAGATGAAAATGATAGCGAGAAAATCACTTACTGCCGTCCGCCACAGGAACCAAGCCGCTCTCCCCGTCAGCTCGTCTGCACTGCTCTGGTGTATCGCCCTCCAGCCACCCAAATACGTCATCACGCCCCAGTTTCGGAACCAGAACGGCTTCGTCTCCAGATCCCCCTTATTCAGCCGCTTCGCGAGATACGTCGCTTGCTGGCTGGCGACCTGGGCCGTGGCGGGATATCGCTCTCCCGCGACGACCGCGCAGTCGCCGATGCTGTAGACATCGGGCAAGATGCCGACGCTCTGTCCCTCCCCGGGGGTCTCCCCTTGCGGAACGGTGGTGACGCGGAGGTGAGCGTCGGCGACGAGCCCGCCCGTCTTCGCGTCCTTCTGCAGCTGCATGGCCGCGCCCCCTGACCCAGAGAGCTGCCGGTCGACGGGTTTGGACGCGAGCTTCTGCACAAGCGGGTTCTGCATGAGCCCCGTGCTCCAGACCACGATGCCGGCGCCGACTTCCTCGTCGCCGTACTCTTTGAACCGCAGCCGCAGACACCCGGCGCAGTCGTCGTCGGGCCGGATGCGCGTCAGGTGGTGCTCCGTCTTCACGGCGATGCGCTCGCGCCGGAACGTGTCCATGGCGTACTGTGCCAACTTCTGGTCGAACATGGGTAGCACTTTCGGCGCGACGTCGTACACGGTGATTTTGACGAACCGCACCAGCGCCGGGTACGTCTTTAAAAGGTCTTCCTGGATGAGGTCATGCAGCTCGGCCGCGAATTCGATGCCCGTCGGCCCGCCGCCCACGACGGCGAAGTGCAGTAGCTTCCGCCTCTCCTCGTCCGTCGTGATGGGCAGCGACGCCTTCTCGAAACATTGCAAGATCTTCATCCGGACCCTGCGCGCGTCGCCGACGTTGCGGAGGAAATTCGCGTGCTCCTTGACCCCCTCAATGCCGAACGTCTGGGCGTACGCGCCGACGGCGATGACGAGCTTGTCGTACGGCAGGTCGAACATCGGGCCCTTCTCCGGCTCCGTTGCCCCTGGGTTCGGGGCCAGCTGTATCTTCGTCCGCCCAGCTATGTCGTCTGATGTGTTTGCCTCGACCCGAACCACTTTGCGCGTGAAGTCGACGTCGTCCGCCCAGCCCTGATGGAAATCGTCTAGGCCCAGCCTCCTGACCGACTCGATGACGGCGCGGAACTCGAGCGTGCCCACGGCCGTGCTTGCGACTAAAGGCGTGAAGACAAAGTACGAGCGAGGCGATACCATGATCCGCTCGTATTTTCGCGGGTCTAATGTACGGGCGAAGGCGTACCCGGCCCAGCCTGAGCCCAATATCACGACGCGTTCCTTTCGACCTGAGGCGGTGTTAGTGCATTTGTCATTTGTTTATTTTCACCTCTTGTTAACTGCGAAGTCTTGTAGATGTATCAGTATACCTGTTGATGTATCCCCTGCAACAGCAGCAACAGTGTCGCTTATGGTACTAGCCATCCGTAGTCCCCCAGTTAGACGCCATGCTTCACGAGGATAATAATTCGTCAGGGCCTGTCGAGGGGCCGATATGGCTATTGTGTTCGTAGAAGAAAAACATGTTGCTCTCGTGATGCTCCGCGCAGGAAGAGCTGTTGCCATGGCCGTCAAGTTTGAACGGTTGTGAACTCAATTGGTACACCTAGTGAAGATACATCTTTTCGCTCACTCTATATAGTAATCTAACACCAGAAAATTTGGAACACTATCGTCAGTACCTATCAATTAATTTTCTCGGGACTGAGTCAACATGACGTTAGCGAGGGCGCGCTATGATCTAGCGGCAATCACGGCCTTTTCTCGAGGTTACACTACCTTATCTTAGGTGCCTTAGACTAGAAACATAGAACAGCAAGCTGCGCTCGCTGCAAGCTACAACCTATTTCTTTTGGAGGCCTATATAAATGTATCTATAAGTTTAAAGCCTGCGTTTTATATATTTTAGTCTAAAGTACTTTTGTTAATTTTTAAGCTAAAGTTTATTTTGTATATATATATATATTATTTATACTTATAAATTATTTATTAATAAAACTTAAAAAAAATAATTATAATATTGCTTAAAGCTTTTTATAGTAATACTTATATTTAGTATTAACTTTATAATTAAAATATTTTATTATGTTATAATATTTTAAGCTTAAATAGTTAAAAGTTAAGCTTTATTTATTAATTTATTAATTAATATTATTTTTTTATTTTATTATAAAACTATAAACTTTTAATAATTTTAGCTTTAGTTTAATTAATAATTGCTTTTTAAAAAAATTAATAGCTTTAAAACTTTTAAAATTTATTAAAAAATTTAATAAACTAAATAAACTAGCTAATAATATAATATTAAAGCATTTATTTAATAATTATATTTAATATTTTATATAATATATTTTACTATAATTAAAACATAATTAATAATATATATTAAAATATAACTTTATATAAATTATTATTAATATTATTTTAAATTATTGTTAATTTAATAAATTATATAAACTTAAGCTTAAAGCTAAGCAAATTAAATTAATTTAATATATAATATTTTATTATAATAATATTATATTAATAGCTTAAACTAATTATAAAAAAAGCATTATATTATAAATT